>SJYC01062106.1:0-15229 GCA_006408675.1 Madoqua kirkii
ATGCTCCAACCAAACCCAGGCAAAAAAAAAAAAAAAAAAAAAAAATCAGTAAAGCCCAGTCCCTGTCCTCCAGCACTGACTACCTGCCGAAGGCACTGTTCTGAACCTCACTCTTACTGGGGCATCCAATTCTTCCCACCAGCCAGGAGTTAACCCCACTGTAGAGGCGAGAAACGGGCGCAGAGAGATGAGGCAAGTTGGCCAAGCCCCAAAGCCACCGGGGTCTGAAGGAGACTCCGTCCCTCCCCGTCCCCGCCCCGCCCCGCCCCTGACGGGCAGAAGCCCCTCAGTCCTTCAGCCCCCGGTCGGTCTAGCAGGGTCTTCCAGCCCCTTTTCGCAAAAAAGCGAAGGTTCGCCACTCAACACCGGGAATGGGGAAATGGCGGGACACCCGCTCCCCGGGACCTCGGCAGGATCCCGGAAAACAGCCGGGCCAAGCAGGTGCGGGTTCCCCCGGGCCGAGGCGGGACCGGAGCCGCCCGGCGGCTGCCTCCGCCGCTCCCGGGCTCGCGCCGCCCCGGGCGCCCGCCTCCACCTGGCCCGCGAGTGAGCCCCCGGCCCCGCGGCGCGCAGACAAAAGGCGGGGGCGGGCGGGCCCGGCGTTACCGTTGAGCCGGACGGTGAACTGGCGACGCCGACGGTCGTGCTCCACGCGGATGGGGCAGCCTTGCTCCGGCGCGCCCGGCGACGCTGCTGCCGGCGACTGCGCCATGGGCGCTCGGACCCGGGCCAGGGCACGCGGCGTGCTCGGTGGGCGGCGCGCGGAGCCGCACTGGGGGCGACCGCAGGCGGCGGCGCGGAAATTGACACTCGGCGGCGGCCGCAGCAACAAAAAGGGGGGAGCAGGAAATCAGCTGTGCGGTCACGTGCGGCGCGCGACCAGTGGGCGCGCAGCCGCTCTGTTTTGATACATTCCGTTCGCCTCTTAAAGGCGCAGCGCCGCGCACAGCTCTGTGCTGGGGCCTTTGGTCCTCTGGCCCCAACCTGCAGGAGACTCAGGGGCACCCCCTCGGACCCCGTCTCACACACACGTTTCGACCTGTAGGGCAGTTCTAACCATCCCGTCGCAGCCACCACTTACTCAGCGCTTGCTGTGTGCCTGCGCGCAGCAAAGCCCCGGAAGCTGCAGGAAGCGCTCATAAAGCCGGGAAGTAGGTTCGCTTGACCCAGGTGCCTGGGGGAGACCTGCGAGGGTCACACACCGCTGGAACGATTGTCGATTGTCCCGAGAAGCCTGGCTTGCGACCTGGTGAAAGGCCACCTCTAACCCCAGAAACAAATGTGGGAAGCTCCCTGGAGATCCCTGGACCCACTCACTGGGTGGTGGTGGTGGGGCATTGAGTCCCAAGAGGGCCAGGGACTTGCTTGAGGACACACAGGACTCGGGGTGGGTGAGTGGGGAACAGCCTACATTTCTGAAACGGGACCTGACAACACCTCACCCTACCCCCCTCCCCAACCGCTGGGATCCAAAGCCGCCCACCGAGTCACGTGACTGCAGGTTTTATTAGTTTGCTGGTGAAGGTGTGAGCATGACGTCATTCCCACGTGACCACCGCCCAATTTAAGATGTCCATCATTTGTGTTTTCCCCTCCAGCCATTGCCCCACCCCGTGAGTAATTTGCTTTTCCTAAAACTTCATGTAAACAATATCATATAGTATGCCCTTTCCGGATTCAGTGTTGTTTTTTTTTTTTTATGAAACATTTTGTGTGAGATTAATCCACGTTGTTGAGTGTATCTTTTTCATGACCAAGTAGTATTCCACCAGATACATATTCCACAATGTACTTATCTGCCTACTGTTGATGGGCGTTTGGGTTGATTTTGGATTTTGACTGTTAGGATTACACATGCTGTGACCATTCTTGAACATGGTCTTAGGACCATGAGTTTTATGAGGATTAGCCAGACCTTTTCCAAAGTGGCTACTTCATTTTACACTCCTGCCAACAATTCTGAGTGTTCCTTTGGTATCACCAGTCTCCAGTTCTAGCCGTTCTGGTGCACATGAAGTGGTGGCTCACAGGCGTCAGTATACCTTTCCCTGATGACCCCTGAGGCTGAACCTTCTTCATCCACTTCTTGGCCCTTTCGTTATCTATTTTTGTGTGTGTTTATCTTTTTCATGACCAAGTAGTATTCCACCAGATACATATTCCACAATGTACTTATCTGCCTACTGTTGATGGGCGTTTGGGTTGATTTTGGATTTTGACTGTTAGGATTACACATGCTGTGACCATTCTTGAACATGGTCTTAGGACCATGAGTTTTATGAGGATTAGCCAGACCTTTTCCAAAGTGGCTACTTCATTTTACACTCCTGCCAACAATTCTGAGTGTTCCTTTGGTATCACCAGTCTCCAGTTCTAGCCGTTCTGTGCACATGAAGTGGTGGCTCACAGGCGTCAGTATACCTTTCCCTGATGACCCCTGAGGCTGAACCTTCTTCATCCACTTCTTGGCCCTTTCGTTATCTATTTTTGTGTGTGTGTTTTTTTTAATTGGAGTCCTTTGTTGCATAATATTTATTGAGACTATCCTATCCTAGCAGACATTTTTGTTTTGTTTTGTATCACAGAGTTTGGAAACAAAACAGGGTTGAAGAATGAGTCATCATTTACAAGGAAATAGAAAAGGATCCTGAGATCAGAGAGGGCTTTGACTTGAGCTGAATCAGGGCTGACTGCAATCCTGAAGGAGATGTAACCTTGTGTATGTCTCAGGAGACTTCTTTGTCTCCAGAGAACTTGAGTGGTGTGGGGAAGCCAGGCAGGCTTCTGGAAATCCCATCACCTGGCTGTGCCATTTCCCACTCTGGGACTTTGCATGTGCACTTCCCTTGGAAAGTCCTCCTCGAAGCTCCCCTGCCAGACTGGGTCCAGGGGAGATTCCAGGCAGGGCCAAGTGCACACCAGGTCCACCATGAGAACCCAAGATCCTCCCTGTTTTTTATTCCTTTCTTTCTTCTCTGATTTTTAATGTCTGTTACCTTGTTAGAGTCTCCAAATATTGCAGAAATCCTTTGTGGAACAAGGCAGTGGATCAATAAAAGAATGAAGCAAGAAATTGGTGTTTACAGAGTTCTCTATCTTTCGACCCCATAGCATACTGGTCGTGGAGGAGCGTCTGGGAGGGGCTGTGACCCTCCCAGGGAATGAACCTGTGACCCCCACCCCGAAGTTAGAGAGCAGAATCGGGTCCCAGAAGTCTTGGGTGGATGGGCTCCAGGTCCTGAAAGTCCTCATGACCAAGGCTGAGCAGGGCCACGCTGAGAATGGGTCCCGAGTATGTGAGCAGCCACTGTGTGCAGGTCACTGTCCTGGGGTACCCAGCGAACAAACAGACCGAACTCCTTGCTCATCAGGAGGGACGTTCTAGGGGAGCGAGACACCAAGCCAAAAGGAAACAAAGACCAAGGGTTTGGAGCCTCAGTGTGGGGAGGGGTGAGTAGGTACCTTGGGAAGCTTCAGATGGTATTGAAGACCTCAACCAGCTGTGGCTCATTCAGTGAATGAAGGAGGTGAGGGACCCCAGTCCAGGCGGAGAGAATAGCCAGTGCAAAGACCCTGTGATGGGTTTAAACCCCTGAGGCCACATGGGGTCTTCAGCTTTCATTCTGAGTCAGAAGGGGCTATTGGAAGATTTTAAGGAGATCAAGGATCTTAGGTTTTTGTTTGTTTCCTAATATTGGAAAATTTCAAACCTCTACGTAAATAGAATTATAAAATGAAGCCCAGCACACCCATCATGGCAGAGGTTTTTGTTTCTGTGTTTTCTTCTTTCTTTTATTTTAAAAAAATTTAAGGTAGTGTTTTGTTGTTTAGTCAAGTTGTGTCTGACTCTTTGCGACCCCCATGGCCTATAGCCCTCCAGGCTCCTCTTCTATGTACTCCTCTTGCCAGTATTCCCAGGCAAGAATACTGAAGTGGGTTGCCATTCCCTTCTCCAGGAGATTCTCCCATGTTTCCTGCATTAGAAGGTGGATTCTTTACCACTGAGCCACCAGGGCAGCCCAAGGTAGTGTTTACATACAGTAAAAATGATCCCTCTCAGCATGTAGTATTTTTTGTTTTAATCATTTATTTTTCTTGGCTGCACTTGGTTTCGATTGCTTTGCGCAGGCTTTCTCTAGTTGCAGCGAGCAGGGGCCACTCTTCACTGAGGTAGCAGGCTTCTCAATGCAGTGACTTCTCTTGTTGTTGAGCCGAGGCTCCAGGCACTTGGGCTCCGTAGTTGCGGCTTGAGTACCTTAGAGTGCTCAGTAGTTGTGGCGCCTGGGTTTAGTTGCTCCAAGGTATTAGCATATGGCTTTGACAAAAATGTACTCCCTGCAGCTGCCATCACAACCCATTTATAAAGCAGTTTTATGACCCCCTCAAGCCCCCAGCCCTCCCCTTCCAGCTCTCCCCAACCGGACCTGTTTCTATCCCCAGATAAAACTGCATGGTGATCCTTCCAGAGGGGGCTGCAGGAGGTCTGTTCCACTGTTTTGAGGCTCCTGCCCACCATGTGGGTGTGGACTGTGCAGGGGAAGCACAAGGCTGGGACCAGCCTGAGCTCCCAGTTCTAACAGAAGCCCAACAAGAATGGTTCCACAGATGAGTGGCAGCAGCTGGGCGTGGGTCCCACCATTGGCTCGTGGCAGAGTCCACTTCAAACCCCACTATTTTCTGCTCCATCCCAAATGTGAGTAGTTCTCCATGGGCCCCCAGTGGGCTCTGTGGACACTGGACGGTGCTCTGACCCCACTGTAGGGCCAGGGGCCACCAGCACCAGGGAGGCAGCCAAGCTTGACCTCAGAATCATGGAAGCCAACCCCAACGGCTTCAGGTGCCTGGGGACCCCCCTGCACGCAGTGTAGGTGGCGGGAGGGTTCAACGCCCACACCACCCTGCATCCTGGGCTCCAGTGACAGGGACTGAGGCTGCATGGCGAGTCAGAGAAGAAACATGTCTAGAATTTGCACTGGTGGATCCAGAGCTTCTCGCTTAAGGGGTCAGAATAATGTCATCAAGTGTCTGATGTCCTGTGGCAGCTCTGCTGTGGACCTCAGGGGCCCTCCACCCCCTCCCTCTGGCAGCCCCAGGCCTGTGTGGAAGGTGCCAGCGATGGGGGGGAGGGGATGCCTCTGCTGACCCTCCCGCCCACATCCTCCCCAGGGAGTCCCACTGTGCTTCTCTGGCCCGGTGCCACCACCGGGGGATGGTTTCTCTCCCATTCTTCCTGCCTGAGTGGACGGACAAGGGGGCTGATTTACAGTCTTCAGAATAAGCAGGAAAACACCCAGGAGACCAAGCCCCTCGAAACTCACCAGGTCCTTCCAGGTGGCCCTGATTCTACACCCAGAACTTGGCAAACAAGGCATTGAAGTTGTTGGTGTGAGCTCCTTACACACAGGAAAGAGTGTTCCCTTCCAACACAGACGGGCTCATGCTCACCATCTGTACTCATTCTACCAATTTGATAAAATACTGTGAGCAAGTTCCTTAGGAAACCACAGAATCATTCTTTTCTTATGCTTTGAGTTTTTTTCCCGTCTTTAATTTTATTTATGTATTTGTCTTGGCTGCGCAGGGTCTTCGTTGCTTCGAGGGGGCTACTCTCTAACTGCTGCACTCGGGCTTCTCGTTGCAGTGCCTTCTCTAGCTGTGGAGCGTGGTGGGCTCTGGAGCGGGAGCTTTCAGTAGCTGCAGCTCCTGGTCTCTAGAGCACAGACTTCACAGTTGTGACGCCCATGCTTAGTTGCCCAGAGACCTGGAATCTTCTCAGACAGGGGATCAAACCCATGTTCCCTGCATTGTGGATTCTCAACCACTGGACCACCAGGAAAGTCCCACAGAATCATTCTTTAAGGATATTCTTATGGTTAAGTTTTGATTATGTAATATTTTCACATGTTTCCAAAAGCAAAATAAGCCCTAGGGTCCACTCCACCTTCTTCTCCCACTGTCCTGGTCCTTTCCCATCTCCCAGGGTGAAGCATTCTCGCTTTGTGAATTTTCCTGGTTTTCCATACATAAACCCACTAAATACAAATGTATATTCTTTCTTCCCCTTGCTATTTAACCCCAAAGTGAAGCCTGTCACTGAGCCACGGGGACCCAGTGACAGTCAGTGCCCGGTGCACGGTAGGTGGACACCATGACGACATTAGCAGATGAGAGGCCCTGGCAGTGCCCCCGCCCCTCCCCCACCCGCAACCCCGGGCTCCTGAGTCATTTCTAAATACAGCCTCTGTCACTGCTGAGACTTCCTTAAGGAGACAATGACCCTCTGATGCCCTGCCCTGGGCTGTCGCAGTGGGAGCCAAGGCTCTCGCTGCTCTGAGTGCCCCCAGGCAGGGTCTCAGTTCCTCTCCCTCCTGCCTGAGGAGCTGGGGTCCCTCGAGGGAGGGCACTAGGCTGCCTGAGCTTCTCCTGGGCGGGAGGTGGCAGAGCCAGGACTCAAGCCCGGTGAGGCTGAGTCGAGGCTGAACTTGCAAGTGAAGGAAAAACCGAAGCCACTCGAGGCCCTGAGATCCTCTGGGGAAGATGGGGGTGGAGAGTGTGGTGGGCACAGGGAGGTGAGCCAGGTGCCAGGCAGGAGGGAGCAGTGTGGACTGAGGCGGAGTGGGGTGTCCTGTCCTACCTCCTCTGTCTGACGGGTCATGTAGGAAACTTGTCCCAGATCTTCTGATTTTCCAGGAGGAGCTGGAAACAAAAATAAAGTGAGGTCTGTTGCTTAAATGATGGCAACTGATTAAATACACAGTTACATGTGTACTGCTACTCTTACTGGGGAGAGAGACAGAGAATATGGCAGATAAAGTCCATCAGCATGTTCACTGCAGGATTCCAGACATTTTTCTGGAGTTATAAATTTTTCAAAAATAAAAAATTGCGGGGTGGGGGACTTCCCTGGTGGTCCGGTGGTTAAGACTGTGTGCTTCCGAGGCAGGGGTGTGGGTTTGACCTTCATCAGGGGGCACAGACCCCACCTGCTGTGTGGCAAAAAAAAATGCAAAAAAACCCCACCGTGGGGCAGAAGAGAGAAAATCAAATAGTTAATGGGAATATTGGTCAGATCCTGGTCTGAAAAAAATCAGCTGTAAAAGGCACGTGGGGCTAATGGGGTATTTGAATTTGGCCTGAGTGTTACCTGCCTGTGGAATGATGGCTTTTGTCCCAGATGGGATAATCGTCTTGTGGTTTTGAGGAGAAGGTTTCTGTTCTCTGGGGACACATGCTGATGGGTAGGAGAAGGAGGTTATGCCAGTGACCCTCAGGAAACAGTGGGATCCTACAGAGTCACCTTTTAGGTCTGGCGCCTTGGATTCAGCCACCTTGGGGTGCATCCTCTTGTTCCTGTTCCTTGGTTTCTGAGCAGCCTCCCATTGACAGATTGGCCGCCTTTGTCTCTTCATTTGCAAGTTCACGGGCATCTGGGGCCTTTCCAGGATTTAGTTATAATAAATAAAGCTGCTCTTAGTACTTGAATACAGGTCTCTCCGTGTGTCAGTATAGGTTTCCACATCTGTTGGGAATAGAACGGCTGAGCTGTAGGCAGGTATTGGTTTGATCTTATAGGAGACTGCCAACCTGTTTGTAGTAGATGTAAGCTTTTATATATAGGATAGATAAGCAGCTAGGCCCTACTGTAGAGCACGGTGAACTATATACAATATTCTATGATAGGGGACTGCTCTGAGGGTCCATTGGTTAAGAATTTGCCTTGCAATGCAGGGGACTTGGGTTTGATCCCGGGTTAGGGAACTAAGATCCCACATGCCACAGAGCAACTAAGCCCGTGAGCGGCGACTAGAGAATCCATGCGCCATAAAGAAAGATCTTAGCTGCAGCTAAGACTCAAGGCAGCCAAGTCAATAAAATAAATACATATTTTTAAAAATTATTTTAAAAAATCTGTGCTACACCATAGTCCATGGGGTCTCACAGAATTGGATACAACTGAGCATGTATGCACAACATGAGAAGAATATGAGAAAAATAATAGATATACATGCACAGCTGAATCACTTTGTTGTATAGCAGTAATTAACACAATACTGTAAATCAGCTGCACTTCAATTCTTAAAAATCTGTGTGTAAGAAAAACCTTAGCCATCCTAACAGGTGCACAGTGGACACTCTCCATGGTCTCAGTTTGCAAGCCCTGGTGACTGGTGATGAGAGCGTTGGTTCATGGGCTTGTCTGCTGTCTGGATAGCTTCCTCCTGAGGTGTCTGTTTAGGTCTTTTGCAAACTTTTTATTGGGTTGTTTGTTTTCTTATGATTGAGTCTTAAGAATTCTTTGTATATTCTGGTTACAAGCCCTTTATCAGAGATGTGTTTGGAAAATATTTTCTCTCAGGGCTGTTTTGAGGATTAAATGACATCATAAACACTAAGTCAGTGGGTTGTTTAGTTGCTGAGTTGTGTCCCACTCTTTGGCGACCCCATTGTAGCCCACCAGACTTCTCTGTCAGTGGGATTTCCTAGGAAAGAATACTGGAGTGGGTTGCCATTTCCTCTCCAAGGGATCTTCCCGCATCTCCTTCCGGGCAGGGAGATTCTTTACCATGGAGCCACCTGGGAAGCCCAAGTCAGTGGGTAGTCTTATCCTTATGAGTCTTTTTACTACTGCTGCGTATTATTCTGTTTTGTCCCTCAAAAGAACAAGACCTCACATGTCTGCACCCCGAGCTCCCCATGGCACCTGCAATGAGGCCGCCCACACCCATCCGCAGGTCCCCATTGCTGAGACTCCCTTGGGCGGGGGCAGCCTCTGCTGGAGCCCAGGACATCTGTGTTGTTTGTTGTTTACATGTTCACTTATCAAAACCACCCAGCTGGCCCTGGCTGCCCAGCTGGGCCCAGAGGAAGCCCAAGAGGTGGCCTCGCCCTCGTGCTCTACCCGCAGGACACAGACACGTCCCTGCCACTCCCAGTCCATGCTCCTAGTGCCAGGTGGGCCTGCACAGACATGTCCCCTCGTTTGTGCTTCATGGTGGCACCCAGAATCCAAGCCCTGTCTGCCAGACAGCTGAGGCTAGAGGAGGCGATGTGGTCACCCAGAGCCCACCACCTACCACCCAGAAGACCCTGGCTCTAGTGCCCGATTGGGTGGTCTGCAGCACTGGCACTCAGCAGATGCTCCTCAGGCTGAGGACGAGCGGAGGCAGGCAGGGGCTCCTGAGCACAGGGTTCTGCGTGGACGATCTACCTCCAGGGAGTAGCTGTTATGGTCCCATTTTACAGATGAGGAAACTGAGGCTGGGGGAGCCCAGATGACTCACTGAAGAAATCAGTGTCCCCTTAACCTAAGTGCTTGCCTGCTGGGCCAGGCTGAACCTGTGACCTCTGTCCCCTCCGTGGGGCTCACTGGAAGTTGGTTATGGCACCCCCACTTTGCCCATGACTCCCCCCCTTCCCTTCTGCCTTCAAGCTCATTGTGACATCCCTGTCTTTGCACCCTTATCTGTGCAGGGCTGCTTCCCTGCTCCCTCCCCACCCAAGGACCACCCCCCCCTCCCCATTCAGCAGAGCCTCCAGTGGACATGGCTGACTCACAGCCTTTGCTGGCCCCGAGGTATGGAGGGTGATGTGGTCAGATCTGGCTACGTCGAGGAGTGTGCTCCTTTTTCTGGCCCCCTTGGGATTGTCTTCCTTAAAACACTCATGTGGGTGGGACATGGTGTTTACATGGCAAACAGTGCAGAAGACTGGGAGGCACCCAAATGCCTTCAGCAGGGACCACCGAGCGCCTTGTGGGAGAGTCACCCGGTGGACACTGTTGGCAGCTGTGATGAGGATGGCTGCTGTCTCCAGGCAGAGCTGGAAGGACACCCATGGCCTCTGAGTCACAAAGGGACAGTGTGTGAGGAACAGAGGCTGCCTGGCCCTGTGAAGGTGCCCACTGGCCACACCCCAAGGGCTTCCAGGCGGTGAGAAACAGAGCAAGGGACACTTTTCACTCCACATCATATCACTGCTTGAATTTCAAACTGAAATTTCTCCCTCCTCCAGAGGCTGCCTCTGGTTCCATCCCCTGAAATGCCTATTGTGAATAACCTGGGGGTTGGGGGAGGGCGTCCTTTCCTAAATTTGCTCCCCATAAGTTCTAGGGTGGCACCTCCCACCAGTCTTTCCCTTGTGGCCTTTGGGCACCCCCGAGGGAGGGGCCTGATGTCCAGCTCAAAACCCTAGACAGCCACTGGATTGATGCCTGGCCTGCCTCTGCCCGGCCTCAGGATAGGGCTGGTTTCACAGCCCAGCCTCACTGAGCTCTGTGTGCCAGGCACCTCTGATCCTCACCCTAACTTTTAAAAGTGAAGACCCTCATTTTACAGAGGAGGAGACTGAAGCTCAAAGCAGTTCTGAAGTCCTTTAATTAGCTCAGAGGCAGAGGAGCCGGAGTCCTGTCTGTGTGGCTCCTGGCAGCTGTTAGAGGGTCCGGCTCCTCCCTGCGGGCGGCGGAAGGCCCCTCGACTTGGAGGTGCCTTTCTCCTGTCCTGGGTCACTTGGGCCCTAAGATGCCCAGGCCTGGGACTGAGGGCTCCGACCTCGAGGGATGAGGGCAGCACCCTTTCAGTAGGCCAGGGGAGGGAGCGGTAATTCCACCTGGAGCAGCTGGGAGGGCTTCCTAGGGGAGGTGGTGCTGGCACTCAGCCTGGGAGGATAAGGTAGCCATCAGATCTTCAGTTCAGCGTGTTCCCTACCAAGCTCACTATCTTCTCTTCCCACACCTACTGCCCTGCCCCGTTTTAGCTCTTGATTGGCACCCTCCTCCAGGGCCCGGAGGTGGCTTCCTGCCTCATCCTCTCCCTTCTTCCCACTAGCCACTCAGGCCTCTGAATCTTTCTCAGACCCCGTCCCCACCCTCCTGCCCCTCCCAGACTTGCTCCTGCCTCCTTCCTGAAGGAGGAAGTCCCTTCTGGGGTGTTTCTGACACCCTGGGAAGTGTGGTAGGTAACTCTGTGAATGGCCACTGCCCTTGGCAAGCTGCAGAAGGGGTTTTGAAAGGAGGTTTTGAAAAATGGCTGCAATTCTCATTCCACTCACTGTGGGGTGGCCTCAGTGTCTCGGCCCCTTAAAACCAGGCCCGTTGCTTTGGCCAGTCGAGTCAGGCAGACGCAACACCAGCAGAAAGGGCCACGCAGCTTCCAGCCTCTGTCCACTCCCTGCGCAGAAGCTCTGAACAGGGGCAGAAGCTGTATGGAGGGGCTCCAGCCCCCTGCATCCCCGCAGGGCCCAGCTCTGGAGTCCTCCTGGCCCAGGTGCCAGCCTTGGAAATGAATGGAAACGAAGACTCTCTGAAGGAATCCAGCAGAGGCCCCAGACATGGTGGGACAGAGACAGCATCAGAAAATAGTTATTCCACACCAATGGTTTAGGGTTGTCAGGCAGCAGGACACAAGCAGAGGGGGATTTTGTGACTCTCCCCATCTCTGATGTCGTTCCTTTCTCAGCCCGTTTCTGCTAGGACCTGGGGACTGCCAAAGTGGCACTGGCTTGGAACTCAGCCTGTCGGGGCCAACGTGAGGAAAGCAGGAAGACTCCGTCTTGAAGTCTGTCATCCCTCTTAAAGACAGGATGTGCACTGGGCCTGAACCCTGCCCAAGAGTGAGGAAACCGATGCTAATAAAACCCAGGTCTCCTGGAGACTTCCCTCCCTATAGACGGCAAACGGAGATAGTTGAGATCAGGCTGCCCCTGTTAGATTAACCATGCCCTGCCTTGATGTATAATCATCGTTCCCCACCTTTAACCTTAATTGTTTGTTCTCCTAGCACCTACTTGTTATAAAACTCAATCATATACAACACGGAGGTTGCTAACATGCAGCCAGTTACATAGTGGGGGAGTGGGGATATAAAACTGGGCCTCTCAGAAACATCAGGGTCTTTGTTGGGAACTGATTTCCCTTTGACCTGCTGGCGTAATAAACTGTACTCCACTGTCTTGAGTATCCTCCGAGGTGTGTTTTGCGACTCCGGATTCCACAACAAGCCTAGGGTCAAATCCTAGAGCCACTGTTTACTCTTTCCCTGTAAAACTATGGGAATGGATTAGAATAAGGGGACACTGGCCATGACCTTCTTCCCCCCACCCCCACCCAAACCACTGATGCTACTGCTGCTAAGTCACTTCAGTCATGTTCGACTCTGTGTGACCCCAGAGACGGCAGCCCCAGGCTCCCCCGTCCCTGGGATTCTCCAGGCAAGAACACTGGAGTGGGTTGCCATTTCCTTCTCCAATGCATGAAAGTGAAAAGGGAAAGTGAAGTCGCTCAGTCATGTCTGACTCCTAGTGAATCTATGGACTGCAGCCTGCCAGGCTCCTCCGTCCATGGGATTTTCCAGGCAAGAGTCTCAACCCCTGACATCACTGGAGTCGAGTCTTGAGTCAGTAGGTGTGGTCAAGTCTTCTGAGGATCAGTTTGAGTAATCCAGGAAGGCTGCATGTAAGAGGCAGGATCTGGTGGCAAAGAATAGCCAGAGTTAAAAATAATCACGCCATTTTGCTTGTTTACATTAAAATATCAAAATAATATATGAATTGACTTTTTAGCATATTAAAATACTATATATTTAATTTAGATTAAAAGTAAAAGGCGGAGGGTAATTGCTGTGGCTCAGATGGTAAAGAATCTGCCTGCAATGCAGAAAACCTGGATTCAATCTCTGGATAGGGAAGATCCCCTGGAGTAGGAAATGGCAACCCATTCCAGTATTCTTGCCTCGAGAATTCCATGGACAGAGGAGTCTGGCGGGCTACAGACCATGGGATGGCAATGAGTCGGACACAGCTGACTGACTAACACTTTCACACTTTCAAAAGTACACAATTCTTGCAGCAATGTTAGACAAGAAAAGCATACAGAAAATAATCACATTCCTTGTGAAATTAGTTAGGCCCAGAAATCACTATGGCTGGCCTGGAGTACTTCCTACCTTCTCACCTTGCATCCGGACCAGGCTGCAACTTTGGGCAAATGCTCCCTGTGGTTCAAACAAGCCACAAACTGGCTGGCAGAAGCAGGTGTTCTCGCCAGCCGGCGGAGGCTGGGCATGGGGCACATGGTCCCTGAGGAGGCGCTGACGTGATGCCCTCCTCCCCTGACGCTGCAGAGCTGCCAGCAGCAAGGCCACCACGCAGTTGGTGCCCTGGTCACCACAGAGCAGCCCAAGGGTGCCAGCTCCAGTGCCCCTCCCACAGCCGCTGGGCTCGCCCCAAGCATAGTCCCCCCTAGACCCAGGTTGGTGGGAGTCTTTGCTTAGTAGGGCTTGTCCGAAAGCTGGGCATCTCAAGGGCATTAGAAACTGTCCGAGTGCAGGGCCTGGGCAACTGGAGGGGAGTGCACTTCTGGAAAAAAGTCGACATTTATAGCATTTTCTGCTGCAAAGCACTTGTCCCGGTGCCCCGTGGAGCACCATGCTGGACAGATCTGGGGCTTGACTGGGAGTCTGATGGCCGCTTGGCCTGGATTCCTCCCCTACCCCCCCCCACCCCCACAGACTGCTCACTGGCCTTGTGCCCACCTGACCCACGCCCCACTCAGGCTCCACTGGAAACCAGGCTGTGGGCAGAAGGGCGGCGCCAGGCGTGGCTGCAGGGCCAGCACCACAGAGGCTGTGGGAGGGCGTCTGGTCCACAGGGCTCTGGGGAGACTTGTATCTTTGTTCCTGAGGTGAGGCTGGCAGGCTGGACAGTCCAGATATTCTAAAAATATTCCATTTTTGGCTTTCCACGACCTAGGCCTGCTGACCTCCGAGCCTCAGGCTATCACTCCACGATCCTCCTCTCCTGCTCGAGCTCTGCTCCAGACACGCTGGCCCTTAAGGGCTGCTTTGAGTTGATTTCCAATTCTCCTAGAAGCCATACAGGCGCATAGAAGTCAGATGGCATTGCAAGAACCATCTGGAGAACAGGAATAGCTATGGACAAGCTATGGACAACTGTTTGAGCACCTACTGTGTACTGGGCTCTAGTGCTGGGGATACAGCAGAGACCTCAACACATGCTCCCTCAGCTGACATTCTTGTGGGACTGCTTCCAACCCTCATAGCCCCCTGACTTCTCAGTCACATGCTTGTTTTAAGTGTGAGACAGTGTCTGACGCTTCCTACTGCACACAAAGACTTCGTCCCTTACATGTGGATCCCTGCACTTCCCCTCCCCCAGTGCCCACTCTCTTTCCGGATACATTAGCATTTGCTGCTTTGATTTACTTATTGTGATTATGTAAATATTGTTCACAGCTGAGCTGTGCAGTAGATTATGACTACTTTCTATTTTGTGTTGTTTTTCCGGGAATTAATCATTGACTTGTTTTCTTCTTACATCCCTCTGGGCACTCAAGGGGTCCTTTCACTCTGGGACTCATGGCCTTCAGTTCTGGGAAGTTGGAGGGCATAACTGCTCCTTTTACAAACTCTTAGCTTATTTTGTTTTCATCCTTACCGGTATACCCACCCTCAGCGGGACCTTGTGTCTCCCAGGCTGCTGTGTCCAAGGGGACGTCTGTATTGGTGTATTGGTGTTCGTATTGTATTGGTGTCTGGCCTCAGATTGGCTTCCTCCCCTACAGACATTAATTTCACCTTCCTCCACTCTAAATTGGTTACCATTTTTCTATTCATTTGACAGCTTCAAAAATTTTGTAGATTCTGTCCCTCTTGTTGACTTTCCTGTTCTCTTTGCTCTTGTGAGTTTGTGTTTTATAGTTGTTAAGTCACTAAGTCCTGTTTGACTTTTTGTGACTCTATGGACTGTAGCATGCCAGGCTCCTCTGCCCTCCACTATCTCCCGGAATTTGCTTAAACTCATGTCCATTGAATCGGTGATGCTTTCCAACCATCTCATCCTCTGCTGTCCTCTTCTCCTGCATTCAATTTTTCTCAACATCAGGATCTTTTCTAATGAGTCAGTTCTTCGCATCAGGTGGTCCAAGTATTGGAGCTTCAGCTTCAGCATTGGTCTTTCCAATGAATATTCAGGACTGATTTCCTTTATAAGAGACTGGTTTGATCTCTATGCAATCCAAGGGACTCTCAAGAGTCTTCTCCAACACCACAGTTCAAAAGCATCACTTCTTTGGTGCTCAGCCTTCTTTATAGTCCAACTCTCACATCTGCACATGACTACTGGAAAAAAAACCATAGGTTTGACTATATAGACCTTTGTCAGCAAAGTGATGTCTCTGCTTTTTAATATGCTGTCTAGGTTTGTCATAGCTTTCCTT
>SJYC01062107.1:0-41412 GCA_006408675.1 Madoqua kirkii
GTCTTTAATTTTATTTATGTATTTGTCTTGGCTGCGCAGGGTCTTCGTTGCTTCGAGGGGGCTACTCTCTAACTGCTGCACTCGGGCTTCTCGTTGCAGTGCCTTCTCTAGCTGTGGAGCGTGGTGGGCTCTGGAGCGGGAGCTTTCAGTAGCTGCAGCTCCTGGTCTCTAGAGCACAGACTTCACAGTTGTGACGCCCATGCTTAGTTGCCCAGAGACCTGGAATCTTCTCAGACAGGGGATCAAACCCATGTTCCCTGCATTGTGGATTCTCAACCACTGGACCACCAGGAAAGTCCCACAGAATCATTCTTTAAGGATATTCTTATGGTTAAGTTTTGATTATGTAATATTTTCACATGTTTCCAAAAGCAAAATAAGCCCTAGGGTCCACTCCACCTTCTTCTCCCACTGTCCTGGTCCTTTCCCATCTCCCAGGGTGAAGCATTCTCGCTTTGTGAATTTTCCTGGTTTTCCATACATAAACCCACTAAATACAAATGTATATTCTTTCTTCCCCTTGCTATTTAACCCCAAAGTGAAGCCTGTCACTGAGCCACGGGGACCCAGTGACAGTCAGTGCCCGGTGCACGGTAGGTGGACACCATGACGACATTAGCAGATGAGAGGCCCTGGCAGTGCCCCCGCCCCTCCCCCACCCGCAACCCCGGGCTCCTGAGTCATTTCTAAATACAGCCTCTGTCACTGCTGAGACTTCCTTAAGGAGACAATGACCCTCTGATGCCCTGCCCTGGGCTGTCGCAGTGGGAGCCAAGGCTCTCGCTGCTCTGAGTGCCCCCAGGCAGGGTCTCAGTTCCTCTCCCTCCTGCCTGAGGAGCTGGGGTCCCTCGAGGGAGGGCACTAGGCTGCCTGAGCTTCTCCTGGGCGGGAGGTGGCAGAGCCAGGACTCAAGCCCGGTGAGGCTGAGTCCGAGGCTGAACTTGCAAGTGAAGGAAAAACCGAAGCCACTCGAGGCCCTGAGATCCTCTGGGGAAGATGGGGGTGGAGAGTGTGGTGGGCACAGGGAGGTGAGCCAGGTGCCAGGCAGGAGGGAGCAGTGTGGACTGAGGCGGAGTGGGGTGTCCTGTCCTACCTCCTCTGTCTGACGGGTCATGTAGGAAACTTGTCCCAGATCTTCTGATTTTCCAGGAGGAGCTGGAAACAAAAATAAAGTGAGGTCTGTTGCTTAAATGATGGCAACTGATTAAATACACAGTTACATGTGTACTGCTACTCTTACTGGGGAGAGAGACAGAGAATATGGCAGATAAAGTCCATCAGCATGTTCACTGCAGGATTCCAGACATTTTTCTGGAGTTATAAATTTTTCAAAAATAAAAAATTGCGGGGTGGGGGACTTCCCTGGTGGTCCGGTGGTTAAGACTGTGTGCTTCCGAGGCAGGGGTGTGGGTTTGACCTTCATCAGGGGGCACAGACCCCACCTGCTGTGTGGCAAAAAAAAATGCAAAAAAACCCCACCGTGGGGCAGAAGAGAGAAAATCAAATAGTTAATGGGAATATTGGTCAGATCCTGGTCTGAAAAAAATCAGCTGTAAAAGGCACGTGGGGCTAATGGGGTATTTGAATTTGGCCTGAGTGTTACCTGCCTGTGGAATGATGGCTTTTGTCCCAGATGGGATAATCGTCTTGTGGTTTTGAGGAGAAGGTTTCTGTTCTCTGGGGACACATGCTGATGGGTAGGAGAAGGAGGTTATGCCAGTGACCCTCAGGAAACAGTGGGATCCTACAGAGTCACCTTTTAGGTCTGGCGCCTTGGATTCAGCCACCTTGGGGTGCATCCTCTTGTTCCTGTTCCTTGGTTTCTGAGCAGCCTCCCATTGACAGATTGGCCGCCTTTGTCTCTTCATTTGCAAGTTCACGGGCATCTGGGGCCTTTCCAGGATTTAGTTATAATAAATAAAGCTGCTCTTAGTACTTGAATACAGGTCTCTCACGTGTGTCAGTATAGGTTTCCACATCTGTTGGGAATAGAACGGCTGAGCTGTAGGCAGGTATTGGTTTGATCTTATAGGAGACTGCCAACCTGTTTGTAGTAGATGTAAGCTTTTATATATAGGATAGATAAGCAGCTAGGCCCTACTGTAGAGCACGGTGAACTATATACAATATTCTATGATAGGGGACTGCTCTGAGGGTCCATTGGTTAAGAATTTGCCTTGCAATGCAGGGGACTTGGGTTTGATCCCGGGTTAGGGAACTAAGATCCCACATGCCACAGAGCAACTAAGCCCGTGAGCGGCGACTAGAGAATCCATGCGCCATAAAGAAAGATCTTAGCTGCAGCTAAGACTCAAGGCAGCCAAGTCAATAAAATAAATACATATTTTTAAAAATTATTTTAAAAAATCTGTGCTACACCATAGTCCATGGGGTCTCACAGAATTGGATACAACTGAGCATGTATGCACAACATGAGAAGAATATGAGAAAAATAATAGATATACATGCACAGCTGAATCACTTTGTTGTATAGCAGTAATTAACACAATACTGTAAATCAGCTGCACTTCAATTCTTAAAAATCTGTGTGTAAGAAAAACCTTAGCCATCCTAACAGGTGCACAGTGGACACTCTCCATGGTCTCAGTTTGCAAGCCCTGGTGACTGGTGATGAGAGCGTTGGTTCATGGGCTTGTCTGCTGTCTGGATAGCTTCCTCCTGAGGTGTCTGTTTAGGTCTTTTGCAAACTTTTTATTGGGTTGTTTGTTTTCTTATGATTGAGTCTTAAGAATTCTTTGTATATTCTGGTTACAAGCCCTTTATCAGAGATGTGTTTGGAAAATATTTTCTCTCAGGGCTGTTTTGAGGATTAAATGACATCATAAACACTAAGTCAGTGGGTTGTTTAGTTGCTGAGTTGTGTCCCACTCTTTGGCGACCCCATTGTAGCCCACCAGACTTCTCTGTCAGTGGGATTTCCTAGGAAAGAATACTGGAGTGGGTTGCCATTTCCTCCTCCAAGGGATCTTCCCGCATCTCCTTCCGGGCAGGGAGATTCTTTACCATGGAGCCACCTGGGAAGCCCAAGTCAGTGGGTAGTCTTATCCTTATGAGTCTTTTTACTACTGCTGCGTATTATTCTGTTTTGTCCCTCAAAAGAACAAGACCTCACATGTCTGCACCCCGAGCTCCCCATGGCACCTGCAATGAGGCCGCCCACACCCATCCGCAGGTCCCCATTGCTGAGACTCCCTTGGGCGGGGGCAGCCTCTGCTGGAGCCCAGGACATCTGTGTTGTTTGTTGTTTACATGTTCACTTATCAAAACCACCCAGCTGGCCCTGGCTGCCCAGCTGGGCCCAGAGGAAGCCCAAGAGGTGGCCTCGCCCTCGTGCTCTACCCGCAGGACACAGACACGTCCCTGCCACTCCCAGTCCATGCTCCTAGTGCCAGGTGGGCCTGCACAGACATGTCCCCTCGTTTGTGCTTCATGGTGGCACCCAGAATCCAAGCCCTGTCTGCCAGACAGCTGAGGCTAGAGGAGGCGATGTGGTCACCCAGAGCCCACCACCTACCACCCAGAAGACCCTGGCTCTAGTGCCCGATTGGGTGGTCTGCAGCACTGGCACTCAGCAGATGCTCCTCAGGCTGAGGACGAGCGGAGGCAGGCAGGGGCTCCTGAGCACAGGGTTCTGCGTGGACGATCTACCTCCAGGGAGTAGCTGTTATGGTCCCATTTTACAGATGAGGAAACTGAGGCTGGGGGAGCCCAGATGACTCACTGAAGAAATCAGTGTCCCCTTAACCTAAGTGCTTGCCTGCTGGGCCAGGCTGAACCTGTGACCTCTGTCCCCTCCGTGGGGCTCACTGGAAGTTGGTTATGGCACCCCCACTTTGCCCATGACTCCCCCCCTTCCCTTCTGCCTTCAAGCTCATTGTGACATCCCTGTCTTTGCACCCTTATCTGTGCAGGGCTGCTTCCCTGCTCCCTCCCCACCCAAGGACCACCCCCCCCTCCCCATTCAGCAGAGCCTCCAGTGGACATGGCTGACTCACAGCCTTTGCTGGCCCCGAGGTATGGAGGGTGATGTGGTCAGATCTGGCTACGTCGAGGAGTGTGCTCCTTTTTCTGGCCCCCTTGGGATTGTCTTCCTTAAAACACTCATGTGGGTGGGACATGGTGTTTACATGGCAAACAGTGCAGAAGACTGGGAGGCACCCAAATGCCTTCAGCAGGGACCACCGAGCGCCTTGTGGGAGAGTCACCCGGTGGACACTGTTGGCAGCTGTGATGAGGATGGCTGCTGTCTCCAGGCAGAGCTGGAAGGACACCCATGGCCTCTGAGTCACAAAGGGACAGTGTGTGAGGAACAGAGGCTGCCTGGCCCTGTGAAGGTGCCCACTGGCCACACCCCAAGGGCTTCCAGGCGGTGAGAAACAGAGCAAGGGACACTTTTCACTCCACATCATATCACTGCTTGAATTTCAAACTGAAATTTCTCCCTCCTCCAGAGGCTGCCTCTGGTTCCATCCCCTGAAATGCCTATTGTGAATAACCTGGGGGTTGGGGGAGGGCGTCCTTTCCTAAATTTGCTCCCCATAAGTTCTAGGGTGGCACCTCCCACCAGTCTTTCCCTTGTGGCCTTTGGGCACCCCCGAGGGAGGGGCCTGATGTCCAGCTCAAAACCCTAGACAGCCACTGGATTGATGCCTGGCCTGCCTCTGCCCGGCCTCAGGATAGGGCTGGTTTCACAGCCCAGCCTCACTGAGCTCTGTGTGCCAGGCACCTCTGATCCTCACCCTAACTTTTAAAAGTGAAGACCCTCATTTTACAGAGGAGGAGACTGAAGCTCAAAGCAGTTCTGAAGTCCTTTAATTAGCTCAGAGGCAGAGGAGCCGGAGTCCTGTCTGTGTGGCTCCTGGCAGCTGTTAGAGGGTCCGGCTCCTCCCTGCGGGCGGCGGAAGGCCCCTCGACTTGGAGGTGCCTTTCTCCTGTCCTGGGTCACTTGGGCCCTAAAGATGCCCAGGCCTGGGACTGAGGGCTCCGACCTCGAGGGATGAGGGCAGCACCCTTTCAGTAGGCCAGGGGAGGGAGCGGTAATTCCACCTGGAGCAGCTGGGAGGGCTTCCTAGGGGAGGTGGTGCTGGCACTCAGCCTGGGAGGATAAGGTAGCCATCAGATCTTCAGTTCAGCGTGTTCCCTACCAAGCTCACTATCTTCTCTTCCCACACCTACTGCCCTGCCCCGTTTTAGCTCTTGATTGGCACCCTCCTCCAGGGCCCGGAGGTGGCTTCCTGCCTCATCCTCTCCCTTCTTCCCACTAGCCACTCAGGCCTCTGAATCTTTCTCAGACCCCGTCCCCACCCTCCTGCCCCTCCCAGACTTGCTCCTGCCTCCTTCCTGAAGGAGGAAGTCCCTTCTGGGGTGTTTCTGACACCCTGGGAAGTGTGGTAGGTAACTCTGTGAATGGCCACTGCCCTTGGCAAGCTGCAGAAGGGGTTTTGAAAGGAGGTTTTGAAAAATGGCTGCAATTCTCATTCCACTCACTGTGGGGTGGCCTCAGTGTCTCGGCCCCTTAAAACCAGGCCCGTTGCTTTGGCCAGTCGAGTCAGGCAGACGCAACACCAGCAGAAAGGGCCACGCAGCTTCCAGCCTCTGTCCACTCCCTGCGCAGAAGCTCTGAACAGGGGCAGAAGCTGTATGGAGGGGCTCCAGCCCCCTGCATCCCCGCAGGGCCCAGCTCTGGAGTCCTCCTGGCCCAGGTGCCAGCCTTGGAAATGAATGGAAACGAAGACTCTCTGAAGGAATCCAGCAGAAGCCCCAGACATGGTGGGACAGAGACAGCATCAGAAAATAGTTATTCCACACCAATGGTTTAGGGTTGTCAGGCAGCAGGACACAAGCAGAGGGGGATTTTGTGACTCTCCCCATCTCTGATGTCGTTCCTTTCTCAGCCCGTTTCTGCTAGGACCTGGGGACTGCCAAAGTGGCACTGGCTTGGAACTCAGCCTGTCGGGGCCAACGTGAGGAAAGCAGGAGAGACTCCGTCTTGAAGTCTGTCATCCCTCTTAAAGACAGGATGTGCACTGGGCCTGAACCCTGCCCAAGAGTGAGGAAACCGATGCTAATAAAACCCAGGTCTCCTGGAGACTTCCCTCCCTATAGACGGCAAACGGAGATAGTTGAGATCAGGCTGCCCCTGTTAGATTAACCATGCCCTGCCTTGATGTATAATCATCGTTCCCCACCTTTAACCTTAATTGTTTGTTCTCCTAGCACCTACTTGTTATAAAACTCAATCATATACAACACGGAGGTTGCTAACATGCAGCCAGTTACATAGTGGGGGAGTGGGGATATAAAACTGGGCCTCTCAGAAACATCAGGGTCTTTGTTGGGAACTGATTTCCCTTTGACCTGCTGGCGTAATAAACTGTACTCCACTGTCTTGAGTATCCTCCGAGGTGTGTTTTGCGACTCCGGATTCCACAACAAGCCTAGGGTCAAATCCTAGAGCCACTGTTTACTCTTTCCCTGTAAAACTATGGGAATGGATTAGAATAAGGGGACACTGGCCATGACCTTCTTCCCCCCACCCCCACCCAAACCACTGATGCTACTGCTGCTAAGTCACTTCAGTCATGTTCGACTCTGTGTGACCCCAGAGACGGCAGCCCCAGGCTCCCCCGTCCCTGGGATTCTCCAGGCAAGAACACTGGAGTGGGTTGCCATTTCCTTCTCCAATGCATGAAAGTGAAAAGGGAAAGTGAAGTCGCTCAGTCATGTCTGACTCCTAGTGAATCTATGGACTGCAGCCTGCCAGGCTCCTCCGTCCATGGGATTTTCCAGGCAAGAGTCTCAACCCCTGACATCACTGGAGTCGAGTCTTGAGTCAGTAGGTGTGGTCAAGTCTTCTGAGGATCAGTTTGAGTAATCCAGGAAGGCTGCATGTAAGAGGCAGGATCTGGTGGCAAAGAATAGCCAGAGTTAAAAATAATCACGCCATTTTGCTTGTTTACATTAAAATATCAAAATAATATATGAATTGACTTTTTAGCATATTAAAATACTATATATTTAATTTAGATTAAAAGTAAAAGGCGGAGGGTAATTGCTGTGGCTCAGATGGTAAAGAATCTGCCTGCAATGCAGAAAACCTGGATTCAATCTCTGGATAGGGAAGATCCCCTGGAGTAGGAAATGGCAACCCATTCCAGTATTCTTGCCTCGAGAATTCCATGGACAGAGGAGTCTGGCGGGCTACAGACCATGGGATGGCAATGAGTCGGACACAGCTGACTGACTAACACTTTCACACTTTCAAAAGTACACAATTCTTGCAGCAATGTTAGACAAGAAAAGCATACAGAAAATAATCACATTCCTTGTGAAATTAGTTAGGCCCAGAAATCACTATGGCTGGCCTGGAGTACTTCCTACCTTCTCACCTTGCATCTCGGACCAGGCTGCAACTTTGGGCAAATGCTCCCTGTGGTTCAAACAAGCCACAAACTGGCTGGCAGAAGCAGGTGTTCTCGCCAGCCGGCGGAGGCTGGGCATGGGGCACATGGTCCCTGAGGAGGCGCTGACGTGATGCCCTCCTCCCCTGACGCTGCAGAGCTGCCAGCAGCAAGGCCACCACGCAGTTGGTGCCCTGGTCACCACAGAGCAGCCCAAGGGTGCCAGCTCCAGTGCCCCTCCCACAGCCGCTGGGCTCGCCCCAAGCATAGTCCCCCCTAGACCCAGGTTGGTGGGAGTCTTTGCTTAGTAGGGCTTGTCCGAAAGCTGGGCATCTCAAGGGCATTAGAAACTGTCCGAGTGCAGGGCCTGGGCAACTGGAGGGGAGTGCACTTCTGGAAAAAAGTCGACATTTATAGCATTTTCTGCTGCAAAGCACTTGTCCCGGTGCCCCGTGGAGCACCATGCTGGACAGATCTGGGGCTTGACTGGGAGTCTGATGGCCGCTTGGCCTGGATTCCTCCCCTACCCCCCCCCCACCCCCACAGACTGCTCACTGGCCTTGTGCCCACCTGACCCACGCCCCACTCAGGCTCCACTGGAAACCAGGCTGTGGGCAGAAGGGCGGCGCCAGGCGTGGCTGCAGGGCCAGCACCACAGAGGCTGTGGGAGGGCGTCTGGTCCACAGGGCTCTGGGGAGACTTGTATCTTTGTTCCTGAGGTGAGGCTGGCAGGCTGGACAGTCCAGATATTCTAAAAATATTCCATTTTTGGCTTTCCACGACCTAGGCCTGCTGACCTCCGAGCCTCAGGCTATCACTCCACGATCCTCCTCTCCTGCTCGAGCTCTGCTCCAGACACGCTGGCCCTTAAGGGCTGCTTTGAGTTGATTTCCAATTCTCCTAGAAGCCATACAGGCGCATAGAAGTCAGATGGCATTGCAAGAACCATCTGGAGAACAGGAATAGCTATGGACAAGCTATGGACAACTGTTTGAGCACCTACTGTGTACTGGGCTCTAGGTGCTGGGGATACAGCAGAGACCTCAACACATGCTCCCTCAGCTGACATTCTTGTGGGACTGCTTCCAACCCTCATAGCCCCCTGACTTCTCAGTCACATGCTTGTTTTAAGTGTGAGACAGTGTCTGACGCTTCCTACTGCACACAAAGACTTCGTCCCTTACATGTGGATCCCTGCACTTCCCCTCCCCCAGTGCCCACTCTCTTTCCGGATACATTAGCATTTGCTGCTTTGATTTACTTATTGTGATTATGTAAATATTGTTCACAGCTGAGCTGTGCAGTAGATTATGACTACTTTCTATTTTGTGTTGTTTTTCCGGGAATTAATCATTGACTTGTTTTCTTCTTACATCCCTCTGGGCACTCAAGGGGTCCTTTCACTCTGGGACTCATGGCCTTCAGTTCTGGGAAGTTGGAGGGCATAACTGCTCCTTTTACAAACTCTTAGCTTATTTTGTTTTCATCCTTACCGGTATACCCACCCTCAGCGGGACCTTGTGTCTCCCAGGCTGCTGTGTCCAAGGGGACGTCTGTATTGGTGTATTGGTGTTCGTATTGTATTGGTGTCTGGCCTCAGATTGGCTTCCTCCCCTACAGACATTAATTTCACCTTCCTCCACTCTAAGTTGGTTACCATTTTTCTATTCATTTGACAGCTTCAAAAATTTTGTAGATTCTGTCCCTCTTGTTGACTTTCCTGTTCTCTTTGCTCTTGTGAGTTTGTGTTTTATAGTTGTTAAGTCACTAAGTCCTGTTTGACTTTTTGTGACTCTATGGACTGTAGCATGCCAGGCTCCTCTGCCCTCCACTATCTCCCGGAATTTGCTTAAACTCATGTCCATTGAATCGGTGATGCTTTCCAACCATCTCATCCTCTGCTGTCCTCTTCTCCTGCATTCAATTTTTCTCAACATCAGGATCTTTTCTAATGAGTCAGTTCTTCGCATCAGGTGGTCCAAGTATTGGAGCTTCAGCTTCAGCATTGGTCTTTCCAATGAATATTCAGGACTGATTTCCTTTATAAGAGACTGGTTTGATCTCTATGCAATCCAAGGGACTCTCAAGAGTCTTCTCCAACACCACAGTTCAAAAGCATCACTTCTTTGGTGCTCAGCCTTCTTTATAGTCCAACTCTCACATCTGCACATGACTACTGGAAAAAAAACCATAGGTTTGACTATATAGACCTTTGTCAGCAAAGTGATGTCTCTGCTTTTTAATATGCTGTCTAGGTTTGTCATAGCTTTCCTTCTAAGGAACAAGCATCTTTTAATTTCATGGCTACAGTCACCATCCATAGTGATTTTGGAGCCAAAGACAGTAATATGCCATTACTTCCACTTTTTCCCTTTCTATTTGCCATGAAGTTTTGAGACTGGATGCCATGATCCTTGTTTTTTGTTTTTTCAAATGTTTTGTTTTTTGTTTTTTCAAAACTAGCTTGAAACTCAACATTTGAAAAAACAAAAAACAAGGTTTCAAGCTAGTTTTTGCACTCTCTTCTTTCACCCTCATCAAGTGGCTTTTTAGTTTGTACCTTAAAGTTTTCTTAGTTTACTATTATTTTAGTGGGGATTTAGGAGGGAAGGGAGAAAAATACCCTGGTTCAGTTCATGGTGAATTAGGTAGGAGTCCCCTTCATCTTGTCTCTGAGCATCTGCTGTGGGCCATGGAATAACTTAAGTTGGCCCCTACATCCAGTTTCACATAGCTTTTTTTTGGCCACCCAAGTTTGAGCTCAGAAGACACCTCCTCCAAGAAGGCCTCCTTGGCCACCCTGTCATGTTGCCCTGCTTACTTCATTTTTAGTTATCACTATTTGAAATTATTTTATAGATTTACTTTCACTGATGTATTTGGTTTCTTTTTCAATCTCCTCCAGAAGGCTTGCTCCATGAAGGCAGGGGCCCTTTCTGTCTTGTTCTTCACTGCTCCTTCAGCACCTAACATGGTATCAGGCACAAACAGATGCTCAGGAAATATGTGTTGGACAGATGGATGAAGTTGAGCCTGGGGTCTCCTAGAGGCAACTTTAGCATAACTTAAGGAAGAAACTGGTAATGGTCAGAGTTTGCTGGGATTGGAAGATACTGCCAGTGAGAAAATGAGACCCTCATGGAGGCGGGGGGTGAGTTCAGGCCTGGGGATGGCTAACAGGGGACACAAGAAGGACGTGATCACTTCCAAGGCCTGACTGAGACAGGTGATTGGTGTAAGGTCACCAGCTACTTCCTGGTGGAGCCAGGACTCCCGTCAGATCAGAAAGCAGCCCTTTGCAGACAGATACTGGGATATGTCTGGTAGTGGCATCAGCCCAGTCTGGACACAGTTCTTTCTCTCTTCCCCCTGGTCCTGTGACCTTGGGCATGTGGCATGAGTCTGTTTGCTGTACTTCTCCCGCAAACCATGGGATGAGAACAGCGCTCAGGTTATGGGTTCTGTGTTGAGCCTGCTAGTAAAATGCCTGGTACATAGCAGGTTGTTCCCGGTCAAGGCTAAATGGTTGACGTCATCCTTCCTGGTGGTAGGACCTGGGCCAGGTGCTTGAAGCCTTGAGCCTCAGTTTCCTCCTCTGTGGGACGAAGGTTTGTCCACACTGGCCTTGCTGGGTCACGTGAAGTCTTGGACTTGGAGTGCAATGCTTGTCAGTGAAACCTTGTCCCTGCCTCCTGGGCATGAAGTGCTTCACATGAGGACTTGAGGACAGACATGCTCCAGGCCAGGGCTCGTGGGATGCTCAGAGGCCCCTGGCACCTGGAAGGTTCCTGGGGGGATGCCTTGGGTATCTGTGAAGCCCTGTAGGGTCCTGGGCAGGACAGAACCTAGGGCTCAGTCAGAAGCAAAGTGCTTGGCATCGTCCCGGAAAGCCGTGGCAGGAGTTTGGGGCAATGTGATTTGCCCAGAAGGGTGTCGCTAACTGGAGGTTTGGGCAGGGAAAACTCCGTCTCCCTCTGGCCGTTGCAAGGGCAGCTGTGCCACTACTAGCAGCTTCCGCTGCTCTCCGAGCCTCCATCTCTCGTATGATACACAGAGACGATGGCGGCAGCGCGCACCCTGCTGCAGCACTGTGGGCCTTCCCCCTTTCCGCATGAGTTTACGGTGCACCTGTGCACCTGTGGTGTGGTGAGGACAGTGCAGTGACCAGAGCAGGCGTGCCTCCATGCAGCTTGCTTAGAGTGAGTCCACAAAATGGTGCGCGTCGAGGGATTCACACACAGTAAGACTTGCTGTTTTTCTCATAGAGCACCTAACCGGTGTGAGCTCACCACTGACACTCAAGAGTGATGGCAGCTTAGAAAGAGCAGGTGAGCTCCTGCCCCCCGCCCGTGACCTCTCCTCCTGTGTAGACTGCAGCATCCAGGCCTGAGTAAGAGGCTCCCCTCTCCTTCCAGGCTCAAAGGTAACTACTTCCAGCCCTAAAGCACCACCTCTAGCCAGAAAGAACTCAGCCCCCACCTTGGAGCAGCTTGATTCTGCTGGAGACGCAGGCGGGGTTGCAGCCACTGGCAGAGCTGGGGTCCCTCAGGGGCAGTGTCAGGGAGAGCCTCCCTTCCCTGTTTCAGAACTGGGCCTTGAGGGGTAGGAACGAGTCAGGTGGAAAAGGTAGGGAAGGGCGTTCCCAGCTGAGCAAGCAGCCTTTGCAAAGGAAGGTTCAGGGAGGAGAGCTGGGTCTGGGAGTGGCTGGGTCTGGGAGACCCCTGGGGAGGTTCTCTGATGAGCGTCAGAGCGTTCTTGGCCAGCCCTGTTTTGTAAGCCTCTCTGGCTGCTGCGGAGGAACTGGGGGCAGGAAGCACGGGGATGGGGGCAGAAGAGGTCCTGGCAGTGTCCACTCCACAGAGTGACCAGCTGGGGTCCAGCCACCATGCCAGGACTGGCCACCAGAGGGCACTGTGGGCGCAAGCTGAGGATGCCCTGCAGCATCAGGGCTGTGTGTGCGTGCGTGAGTGTGTGTGTGTGTGAGTACGTGTATGCGAGTGTGGATGGTGTCTGTGAACGTGCCTGAGCCTGAGTGGCCGCTCTGCGGACAGGTAGACGCTTGTGCATCCCGCTGTGCTCACGACTGTCTGCATGTGTATCTGGGGCGTGTGCACTTGCGAGTGGGAGGGGGCCGAGGGCGTGAGTGGGCAGGGCGCCTGCCTCTAGGCCTTTGCACACGCCGTTCCCTTGCCTGGGGTGCTCTTCCCTCCCCTCTCTCACCTCTGGAGGCTGCAGTGAGGCTCTTCCCCGGTCTCTAGAATCACAGCCCCGCCCCCAGACGCCCGCCGGTCTCTTCCCTCCTTTACCGGGAACACATCCCCTGGCGATTATAATCTAAGTTGGCCTTTTCGCTTGTGAGGTTCCCTCAAGAGTCACCTCCCAGAGGGCCGCCATCCTGGGCTCAGCCATCCTCTCTCCAGCCCCACCCCCCACCCTGAACCCACCTCGGGGCCCACATCCTGATCTGACCGCTTTCCCTGAGTCCACATGGAAGGGGGTTGGGGACTTATTTTCTGTTACAGGCATCCTGTCCAAAGTCCCTCCTGGCTTCCGAGTGGTCGGGGAAACCCAGCTTCACTGTGCTGCTTAGAGACAGAGGGAGGCCAACAGCCATGGCTGCAACTAGGGAGCTCTGCGTCCAAGCTGGGCTCTCCTGCGCTGCGGTCCCCTGCGCAGCTCCAACCCTCTGTTTCTGGCTTCTCTGCCTGATGAGCTCCTCCTGGTTTTTAAAGGCCCAGTCTCCAAGTCACCTCCTCTGAGGCCTTCTTGACCTCACCCAGGTGGAGTCTGGCACCTTGTTCACATGTCTATTTATAGCAGCCCACATGGAGTTTTGTGATTCTCCAGCTGTATGTCAGGCTCCCTGACTAAGCGTCACCTCCTGCAATGGCAGGCCTCGTCTGAGTCATAGGTGCCACTGGAGCAGGCTGGGTTGGGACAGGAGTTGCTTCCAGTGTCTGCGGCATGCTTTCTATGCTTCCTTTTTCATTCCTCACATATTTTTTCGGCCCCTACTATGTGGAACAGGGTTGTGCAACATAGCATAACATGTCCACAACCCTGGGCTGTGGAACAGGAGTGCTGCAGAGAGCGAGTTGGCCAGATTCTTGCCCGGGTGGCGTGAGTGCTGTGCAGAGGAATACAACTGATTTGGGTGCATGGCCAGAAGTTCTCTTAAGGTTGTTCATTTAAGAGGATACCTGCAGGGGACTTCCCTGGTGGTCCAGTGGTTAAGACTTCACCTTCCACTGCTGGGGGTCAAGTGTTCAACCCCTGGTTGGGGTGCTAAGATCCCATATGCCTCTCAGCCAAAAAACCAACAGGTAAAACAGAAGCAATATTGTAACAAATTCAAGAAAGACTTTAAAAATGGATCACATCAAAAAATCTTTAAAAAAAAAAAAAAAAAAAGAGGAGGCCTAAGGGATGAAAGGGACGAGCTCCAGGAATCATGGTGGAAGGCTGGGGAAAAAAGATGTACCAGGCTGAGGGAACAGCAGCGGCGCAGGCCTCACGGTAGGACTAGTATTCGTGTGTACAAGGGGCAGCACTGAGATCCCGCTAACAGTGCGGAGGGAGCACAAGTCCCACCAGTTGGCAGGGCCCTGAACCCAGAAAACCCACCGGACCAGGCTTGCAGTCTTAGTGGGGAGGTGTCTGTGCTGTTTGTCCATTTTCCAGGTGGGTAAGCAGCAGGTCCCAAGGTCACAAGACCCATTTGGGACCAAGTGCTCTGGACCACTCCAGACACCCAGGAGCGGTGAACCCGGGTCAGTTTCCCATAGGAAGTTCACAAACACTTGCTGGGCATCTAGTGAGTGCCAGACCCTAAGCCAGGCGCTTGTGAGCTCACACTCATGAACCCATTTCAGAGAGGTTGCCCTGTCCCTGTAGCACAGGTATGTCAGCAGGCATGGAGATGCTCAGCACCCACCTCTGAGTGGCATGGTTGGCATTTGAACTCATAACCTGCTGAGTCCATAGCTCCTGTCTTTCTGCCCACGCCCTGGGTGCAGGAGGAAATAATGACAATAAAGAGGCCTCACCTTATCTCATCAGGCCTCCTCATCACTGTGAGGGTGGGCCCTGTGGCCACCTCATCTTACAAAGGAGAAGGCTACAAGCCTTTCTAGGAGGTGGTGGAATCTGCTTCCCTCACGTGAGGTGCCTGGCAGGTGACACACTCTCGCCCACGTGAAGCGAGGGACTGACCCCGTGACCTCTGCTAGACTGTTCATTCTAGTGACCTGGTCCCAGTGCCAGATTGGTGAGTGGCTCTTGAAATCCCCCAGACTCCACGTGTGGCCTCCTCATCACTGTGAGGGTGGGCCCTGTGGCCACCTCATCTTACAAAGGAGAAGGCTACAAGCCTTTCTAGGAGGTGGTGGAATCTGCTTCCCTCACGTGAGGTGCCTGGCAGGTGACACACTCTCGCCCACGTGAAGCGAGGGACTGACCCCGTGACCTCTGCTAGACTGTTCATTCTAGTGACCTGGTCCCAGTGCCAGATTGGTGAGTGGCTCTTGAAATCCCCCAGGCTCCACGTGGGAGCAGGAGAGAGGGCTGGTCCGTCCGGAATGAATAGTCAACAAACACCTTCTGAGTGACTGCGGAAGCCTGGATCCCTCCCTTTCAGCAGCGCCTGGAGGCGGGGACGCGGAAACAGGCTCCGGGGTGACATGACTTGCCCAGGTCAGCCTGGCCAGGAAGTAGTCAAAGCGGGACGTGATCTCGACCCCACTAGGGGGCGGGCGCACTTTGACGATCGCAGCACCCACTTTTCCGCTTCCCGGGCCGCAGCTGGGCGGGCCTGGGGTACCCAGGGTTTCTGGGCACTCCAGCCTGCGCGAGCGGGGCGGGCCCGGGAGTGGGCTGGGCTCGTTTCCTGACCGGCAGCGGGAAGGACCCGCTCGGGGTGACATGACTTGCCCAGGTCAGCCTGGCCAGGAAGCAGTCAAAGCGGGATGTGATCTCGACCCCACCAGGGGGCGGGTGCACTTTGACGCCCGCAGCACCCACTTTTCCGCTCCCCGGGCCGCAGCTGGGCGGGCCTGGGGTACCCGGGGTTTTTCGGCACTGCAGCCTGACCGCGCAGGGCGGGCCCGGGAGTGGGCTGGGCTGGTTTCCTGACCGGCAGCGGGAAGGACCCGCCCGAGCCCCGAGGGGCGGGGCCTGACGGGTTTCCCGGTGAGGGGCGGGCTTGACAGTCTGTGGGAGGAGCCGCGCCCCGGGCCAATGGAGGGTGAGGCTTGAGTTTGACGGGCAGGCCCTGGACGGCGTTTCATAGGCAGGGGCCGGGCCCGGAGACTGGAGGGCCAATGGGTTCGCGGGGCGGGGCCTACGTCGGCGCCGTCCGGCCAGGGCCCTGCCGCACTGCCCAGTCTGGCCCAGCCGCCTACTGCGGACACGTCCCTGTTGCCGCCCTGCCCGCTGCCCGGGCCGCCTGCCTGCCCGTAGCCATGAGCGCGCTCCGCCCGGGCCGATCCCGCCGCCCCCTGGACTAGTTCTGCCGCCGCCCGGACCCGCCCGCACCATGGAGACTCCTGCCCCGAGCCCGCCCGCCGGCGTGCCCACGTCCAAAGGTAGGAACGCCCGGGCTGCGGACCCGACCTCTGCGCGGTCTCCTGGCCGGGCCCGCACCCGGGCAGCTTCCCGGCCCGGAACCCCACCTTGATCGGTCTCGGGCCCAGCCCGAACTCTGGCGAAGGTTTCGTTCTGATCACCCCACACCAGGTCAGAAACCTTGCTTGGACCTCCCCATTTGGGCCTTAACTGCAGCGTGGATAGGAACGAACACTCCCAGTCTGGGTCCCTCAGTTGGGACCCAGGTGGGATTCACTCCCATCTTGCACCCAGCCCCGCTCCACTCCTGCGTCCCAGGGCTGTATCCTGGCTGGGGTTTAACTGCCCTTCTGGGGATCTCTCTGTAAACGCCTCCTCCCATGTGGGTGTCCTGGCTACAGTCCAGCTCAGATCTCCCCTAACTCTTCCCCCAAGGCGCTCCATCCTAGGAGGCCCCACCATGGCCCCATTCCTGGCCGTCCTTCAGCCCTGTCCCGGTGAGGGGGAACCTCTCTTGGCCTCCCATCATACCTTACTGCATGGCCTCTCCACTGGCTCCGCTCATCTGGACTTGCACGCTTCTCTCTGCACCTGGGGAGCTCACCTCCTCTTGTGCAGGGTTGATTGCTCCTAGTTCTGTCCCCGCTGTCTGTGGGTCCAGGGCCAACTGCCAGGCGGTTGCTGGCTATGCAATGGTCTGCTTTTGTCTTCTGCCCTGTCCCGGTGAGGGGGAACCTCTCTTGGCCTCCCATCATACCTTACTGCATGGCCTCTCCACTGGCTCCGCTCATCTGGACTTGCACGCTTCTCTCTGCACCTGGGGAGCTCACCTCCTCTTGTGCAGGGTTGATTGCTCCTAGTTCTGTCCCCGCTGTCTGTGGGTCCAGGGCCAACTGCCAGGCGGTTGCTGGCTATGCAATGGTCTTGCTTTTGTCTTCTCTAAGCAGCCGGCCTTCTTGGAAATTTTTGTGAGGTGGCGGCTGCGGCAGCAGGATTTGTCATGCAGAGGGGGAGGACGAGACTTGGAGGGTGAAAGGGGGATTTTTTTTTTTTTTTTGGCAGGAAAAGGAAAGGATGTTTTTGGCATGTTAGAGTCTCAGAGGGCTGGACTGTGTGAGAGATTTCCAAACCGGACGCATCCGTAATGAATGGGCTGCCCCCGCCTCCCTAACCTGCCGCTTCACGCCAGCAGCAGGAGTGTCCTTATCACACCTACCTTCCGTGGACTTCAGGCGTAGGATGTGAGACAGTGAATACTAAAGAGTTCTAGGCAGTTGTGGGTAATGATGATGAGAAGGCTTAGCAGACAGTCTGTGTTACTGTTACCATTTTTCTTGCTGGAAAGGCCCCAGCCATGTGGGATCCAGGCCTTGCCTCTCCTGGATTGTAGCTGCAGAGTGAGGTGGAGAAAGGTAACAGCTGGCCCCTAGGGGCCCTAATCAGAGCTTACCCCTGCCTCCCTGGTGGGGCCGGGGTGGCAGCTGGAGCGCTTACGGGGTCACAGGGAGGGTGTGGGTCCTCCTTCCCTGCTGCTGCTCCTGGTGGCTGCAGTGGCTGTGGACCCGAGCCCAGCAGGCCAGGTGGAGGGTAATTAAGTCTTAACCTAAGTGGGAGGCTGAGTCCCTGACTGCTGCCTAGCTACTGTGAGCACCCGGCAGGGACTTGCACTGCGCTGACCTCATGGAGCTTGGGAACCGGGAAATCAGACATTTCTCTTCCCCAGCTCCAGGTTTAGGCCTAGCTTGGCCAGGCTATAAGACCTCAGGCAGGTCCATCAACCTCTCTGGGCCACAGGGTTTTCATGGGCAGAAAGAAGAGATTCAAAGCAGTGTTTGTTTTTGAAGTCCCTTTCTGCTGTTGCAGGCAGGGGATGCCTCATCAAAATAAAAATTAAAGTTGCAAGGTTGGGAAGGGAGAGGAGTCAGGCGTATGAAGGAATAAAGCACTTTGGGGCAACACTCATATGCTGTGTGACTTGAGCCCTGGTATTGTCTTCTCTGAGCCTCTCAGCAGAGAGAGGGCCAGGATGAGTTTCCAGTTTCTGGGTCTGGATAACAGATGATGTTGAGTGGGTTGGATGGAGGGTCAGGAGTCTACTCAAGGCCCAGGGACACCCTTAACCTCTTTGGGGTTTGTGGCAACACGTGGCAGGGAAGCCACAATGCCCCCCCCCCCCGAAAATCCCAAACTTTTCCCATGTCCCATGCATTCACCCATTTATGGTTCACAGCCTTATTCACAGACAAGGAAGCTGAGGCTCAGAGGTGTTCAGCGCCTTGCCTGAGGTCACACAGCTGTGACAGATGGAGTTGGGGTTCTAGTACTCAGTGCCCAGTGCTCCCCTGTGTCTCTTTTCTGTGCTGGGTGCTTGGGCTGAGCCGGTGGGACACTTCCCCTTTCCCCATCACACCTCTGTCCAGCAGCATCTCCTTGAGTCCATGCCTGATCTGGAGGATAGCCTGAGCCAGAGATGGTGCCTTATGTGTGCACACCCCTTTATAGCTGGTATACTTTATGCTCACTGCAGTGAGGCCCATTTGACAGGTGACAAAACTGAGGTCAGACAGGAGGAGTGGCTCGACCTAGCCCCTCCCATAGTGATGTCTTCCTTCACACCTTCTTGAGGAATTTGGACCAAGCAGGGTGTGGTTGGCACCTGACCTTAGGGAGCTTTACCTCTGAGCTTCCTGCCCTGCAGGGGTGCCCTGCCCTGCCTTCCCTGCCACTGGCCTGGGGAGTTTCCAAGAGTGCATGAGGCCCCAGGCCCCATAGCCCTGATATTTTCCCAGCCCCCTTGCCCACAGGCCATCTTTGCCCGGCGTCAGAGGCTGAGAGCAGCCAGGGTCAGAGGGCATAGCACAGTCTGGATCTGCTGCCTCCAGCCACATTTGTCCTTGGGGTGCCCCCAGCTGCACTTTGAGTGCTGACCCCATGGGCACTTCCTGGTTGAACCTCCTGCTGCCCCCTGGGCACACTGAGGCTGCAGGCGCACAGTGTCCTGGCCCTTCCTGCCATGTGGCTGCCCTCCCCTACCCATCCTGTCCCTGGCTCTTGGAAAGATTGGAAGGTGGCATCTTGGGGACTTCCCCCACCCCTGGCATGACGCACAGGAAACTGTCTATCAGCCAGCCTGTGGCTCAGGTCCTGAAGGGAGCAAAGTTCTCAGCCACTTGTGCAGGGAGAGGGCCGGGGCAGCAGGAGGCTTCCGGCGGGTGAGTCAGCGGGCACTGGGCACTGACTCACTCTTGGGGCATGCCAGCCTGCCGGCTGCAGCTTAAAGGGCCAATGTCTGGCTGCTGGTGGGTGGGAGGCGGGCTGAGTTCCCGCCTCATGGGCCGGCCTCTGGTCCTGGGTTGGGTGTGGAGGCGGCCCCCTCCCTGGACCTGGTACCGGGTGGCTCCAGACCCCTGCTCCTGGCCCCTCGCCCATCCCCCCAGGAACTTCCTCTTGCTCATGGAGCTGGAGCAGGTGGTGGTGACTGTTTGCTGCCCTCGGCCCGGGGGCTCCTCTTGCTCACATGTGCAGTTGGGGGCTCCAGGCTGCAGAGGAGCTGAGGTGCCCTGAACTCCCATAGAGGAGAAGACTCTGGTCAGATCCCAGCCCAGCCCCTCCGCTGTAATGTTGGCCGTCCACTGCCCGCTGTAATGCTGGCCGTCCCCTGGCATTGCCCGACTCTCAGATGTCAGGCCTCAGCTTCTTCACCTGCAGAATGGGTATGGGAGCCCTGCATAGTGGCAGCTGTGAGGATGTGTGTAGACAGCCTCATCCCCTTCGCTAGTACCAGGTACAGGGACAGCAGAGACTGCCCTCTGCCTACGAGGAACCTCAGTGAGACAGGAAGTGGGGCAGAGCCTGGGCTCAGGGTGGATGGGCCTGTGTTCAAATCTGACTCGCTCCACTGCTTCCCAGCTTCCTCAAGTGCCCTCTCTGACCCTTAGTCTCCTTTTCTGCAAAGTGAGAGTAACCAACCCCCTATCTCAGAGTGTTGGTAAAGGTGGGAGATAGTGTTTGTCAAACAAATATCATCTGTTATTTTCTCGTTGTTATGGTGGTGGCAGTTGTTCGTTGGTGGATGAACAAACAGCATGGGGACCTTGATGGTGGACTTTAAGCCCTATGACACGACTCTGGCTGCATCTGGCACCTGCCAGGCTCTGGTCCCCACACTGGAGCCGGGAGCTTCATGGCCTTTTGGACCTTCCTGGCAAGGGCCTGTGGGGAGCAGAGAGAATGGGGTGGTTGCCTCCCCCACAGTGTGGGGCATGTGGCACCAGGAGTCAGGAGAGTGGGAGCCGCTTAGTGGGCAGAGCCCCTTCAGGGCCAGGCAGGGCACTTGCTGTGGGTATGCAGGGTTGGGTGAGGACTGTCTTGACCGAGGAGCACCCTGGCTGGAGAAAAGATGGCAGTGGGGGAGTGATTCTGCAGGTCCAGCTTCGAGGTTCACCACGGAGCTGATGGGGAGCAGCTGGGAGGCAGGGCCTTGGTGGCCGTGGGGAACATTGCCAGTGTCTTGGGAGGGGTCACTGTTGGGCTGCAGAGGAAGAACGACACACAGAGCCCCATGCCAGCTGGGTGAGGGAGGTGGGCTGGGCCTGCCCGGAGCGCAGCTCTGCACGCTGGAGCTCATTGCGTCTAGGGGACTGTACCTGCTCCCCCTTGGTGGCGCCTCTCTGAGGTGCCCAGAGCATTGCCCACGTGAGTCAGGCTTCTTGCCCAGATGCTTCTGTGGTTGCTTCCCCCTCAGTGGCTCTGGGGGCCCCTGCCCCCCAAGAAAGGGTCACCAGACTCACCCTGATGGGGACAGGCACCTGTCACCCTCCTGTCCTAAGGACCCCTCTCTGGGGTGTCACTGCAGGCTGAACTGGCAACCCAGGGGTTGTCCTGGCTTCTCTGGGAGGCTATGTCCGTCACCCTTCCCCGCCTGGTGCCCCTCCAGGCAACCCTGAACTGCCCTGTGGTGTGGGGGCTGGGCCTGCAGCCGCTGCTGATGCCTCCCAGCAGGTGGGCATCCATTCCTTTTCTGTGTTTTAATTGCACGTATATATCGCAGACACCACAAGGTTATATAGAATGTACCCCTGCATTTTAAGGAATAAAAAACAGGGAATTCTGTACTCCTGACACCCAGCTAAAAAATTTCTCACATTTCTGTGCCCCTGAAGCCCTTCAGTGTTGCCTCTTCCAGATAACTGTCCTGACTTTTGTGCTCATCATTTCTATATTGTTTTATAGCGAGCCCTAAGGTGCATGTGGTGTATTTAAGTTCACTGACTTACAGGAGTCCCGGGTCAGCATCAACACCGTGGTCTATGGGGCCAGCACTGGTGTGTGGCGGGGGTGAGGAGAGGCTGGAACTGGCCGGCAGTGAGGAATTGCACTGTGGGGGTGATACTGGGGCCTCCGTTGAGGGTCAGCGTGTTAACATGTGGAAGCACTGAGTGTGTCTCAGCGTCTGTAGCTGTTACTGCTTCAAGTGAATCTCAAGTTCCTAGTGGTACAGTGTTCCACCCGGGCAGCTGTACCACCGGGCCCTGACTTTCATTGACCGCATCATTGTGTAGCTTCCAGGGTTTGTCTTAAGATTTTCACAAGCGAATGGTCCAAGGGGACGAGTAAAGGGCCTCGGGTGTCAGCAGAGGTGTTTGGGCTCCATCAGGGAGTGTAAAGGGATGCACTTCGAGCCTGATGTCTGGGGGCCAGCAGCGGATGCTTGGTCCTGGCCAAAGGCCCTGACCCAGGAGGCCCTGGGCCCGCTGGTGAGCATGTGCCCTGATGGCACAGCCCACAGCCCCAGAGCTGGGTCTCCACTCACTCCACATGTGCCTCGGCTCTTGTGCAACCCTGTCACCAAAAGCAAGGCTCTTTCTGTGACAAGTTCAAATCCCACCTTTGTGCCTTACAGGCTGGGTGGTCCTGGGTAAGTCCCTCCCTTTCTCTGAGCCTCAGTATCCTCATTCATACAGTGGGGATGAAAAAAAAGCACCTGCCTGTCGAGTAGTCAGATACAGCACTTAGAGCAGCGCCCAGCCTGCCTTGAGCTATGTCCCCACCTCTGTACCTCCAGCCCAGGCCTGCTCAGGACCTGACTGGGCACCTGGAGCCTGCCCCTAGCACAGGGATGTGCCAGCTGCCCAGCCATGACCTCAGTGTGGAGTGATTTCATCCCGTTTTACAGACAAGGCAACATGGCTGGTTGTTGGAGATGGGGCCTCACTCTAACGCCCTCTTGCCCATGATAGCAGTAGCCTGCCACTCACACGCAGGCCTTTCCTGTCTCCTCTAGGCGCCACAATGCCCCTGGAGGAGAAGCTCTTCGCTTCACCTCACTTAGGGAAACCAGGGTTCTCCACTCCAAGGAGCCTCCACAGCCAGGCCCACATCTGCCACAGCGCCCCCAGTGCTGAGCCCATAGGGAGAACCAGCAGCCTGCCCGCCCCCCAGCCCACCACCCCACAGTGGCGAGGTGGCCACTTGGCCACACGCTGGCTTCCTAAGCCCCGGGACCCCGCCTCCCTTGAGCCCCGACCTCCTGCGGCTCTACTCATCTGCAGAGTCCATGGGAGGGCCCCAAGCCATCCAGCTCACAGCCTCTGTCCCCTCAGCGCTGAGCAGGCAGGCCCTGAGGCCAGGTCTGAAGACATTTGGCAACTTGGGGTGCTACTGGCATCTTCGGGGTAGAGGTGCCACCCCACAAGCCAGGATGCTCCAGCCCAGGACGCCCAGCCTGGGGAGACAGGCCCACAGATGAAGGGAGCCTGAGGGCCTTCTGAGGAGAGGCTGCAGGTGTTTGCCCACCCATCCCAGGCAGATGCTGGAGCCCCTCCCAGAGGTGGATGGTTCACCCTGCTCTAAGTACAGCTGGGCCTGGGCCTTGTCTCCCCAGGGGCACTCATGCTCCCGCCTGTCACGGGACAGCTGTGCCAACTCCCCCACTGCTGGGCCCAAGCTCAGGGGCCCATCTGGGTTCACAGACGAGGTGCTGAGGCTGTACAGCAGGGTGTGCTGGAGGCTCGATCCAAACCCAGTCCAGAGGTGGCTTTAAGAGGGTGTGCACACCATGTCGAGGGGTGCAGGCCTTGGGCGGGAGGCTGGAGGAGGCACTTGACTGCAGGAGAGGTGTGTGGTCACTGTTTCTACTCTGGGTGGTCTAGTTCCAGGGCTACCCAGTGCTTGCGATGCCCATTCTTCTTCAGCACCAACTGCAGGCTGGGCACCAGGTCACATTCTCAGCTGGCCAAGAGACGAGGACTGCAGGCTGGGCACCAGGTCACATTCTCAGCTGGCCAAGAGAGGTGACCCCTCGTTGGTCCCCAGGAGGTGTGGGCTGAGGAGGTGTTGCCTTGGGGCTCGGGCCCATCCAGCTCCTTGGGGAGGGGAGCGGGCTTCCTGGGGCCCTTGATGTTGGCAAACTTCAAATAGCAAAGGAACAGACTGTGCAGGTGTGGAGAGAATGAGCCTGGCCAGAGCTGAGCCTGCCTGTGCCTCAGGGAGTCCTGTCTAGGGGCCTGGGCCTACTCCCGGGAAGGTTGGACCCTGCTGGTCCCCTCTCACCTCACGCCCTCTTAGCTGGAGCTGGGGACAGGGCCCTCCTAGATGGGGAATCTGAGGCCCAGAGGTGTGAAGCCTGCCTGGGGCAGTGGGCAAGGGTGAGATGAGGCCTTGGGTCCAGCTTCAGGCCTGAGTCTGCCCTTCCTTGACCCCTGTAGGCCTGCTGGGCTTATCTCTCCTGCCAGCCTCCACCCACTCTGCACCCACCACCAGCCAGGAGTGAGTTGGGGTGAAGTGCTGATGGTGTCAGGTGTGAATGTGGGTCCTCATGCCTCTCCACCTGGGCCCTTTCTGGAGCAGCTGAGGCTGAGAGAGGCCAGGGTGCCTGCACACAGGGGGCCTGCACACAGGCGCCTGCACATGGGCACCTGCACACACAGGGCCTGCACACAGGGGTTCTGTACACATGGGGCCTGCACACACAGGGCCTGCACATGAGGCCTGCACATGGGCACCTGCACACACAGGGCCTGCACACAGGGGGCCTGCACACGTGGGGCCTGCACACACAGGGCCTGCACACGGGCGCCTGCACACACAGGGCCTGCATTCAGAGGGTCTGCACACACAGGGCCCGCACATGAGGCCTGCACATGGGCACCTGTACACACAGGGCCTGCACACAGGGGGCCTGCACACAGGGGGCCTGCACACAGGGGTCCTGTACACATGGGGCCTGCACACGTGGGGCCTGCACACACAGGGCCTGCACACGAGGCCTGCACATGGGCACCTGCACACACAGGGCCTGCATACAGAGGGTCTGCACATGGGCACCTGCACACACAGGGCCTGCATACAGAGGGTCTGCACATGGGCGCCTGCACACACAGGGCCTGCACACGGGGGTCCTGTACACGTGGGGCCTGCACATGGGGTGCCTGCACACAGGGGGCCTGCACACATGGGGCCTACACACAAGGGGTTTGCACACGGGTGCCTACACACACAGGTCCCTGCACACATGGGGCCTGCACACAGGGTCCTGGCCCATGGGCCTGGCTGTGGGTAAGGCCTGTCAGACAAAGCCCCACTTGCTGGGTGGCTTCAATACTGGACTTCCTGTCTGGTAGCTGGAGCCCATCTAGGTGGCACAGAGCTGGTCCTACTGTGGCTGCAGATGGTCGTCTTCCTCCCTGATGCATATCTTGTCTCTATGTCCAAGCTTCTTCTTTTTAAGGAGCCTGTTGTGTTGGATCAGGGCTCCACTTTGTGACCTCACTGTGACCTGGTCATTTCTGTAAATCTCAAGTAGGATCATGCTCAGAGGTACTGGGTGTTGGGACTTCAGCTTTCACTCTTCAAGCCTGGGAGCGCAGGTGCCTCATGGGGGCTGGGGAACAGGCGCATCTTCCTTGGGGGTGCTGTCTTTTCTCAGACGACCGTGGAGTGACTATTTCAGGATGACCGGCGGGGCTTGGACCCTCTAGCCTGGGCTGGACATGTCCTGTGGGTGCCTGGAGGCCTTGGGGTCCCACCCCGGTACTGACCACAGTGGCCCTTGGCATCTGTGTCTGTGCCGGGCCCTTGGGGCCTGTCTCTCTCTGTCCCTGGGGATGTTGGTTGACCAGTGATTGACTGCATGCTCCCTTCTCTCCCTTTTAGGAAAGTCCAGGAGGAAAAAAGATTTACGAATCTCCTGCATGTCCAAGCCGCCAGCGCCCAGCCCCACGTGAGTTGGCCTCAGTTCCTCTGTGCTTCCTGGAAAAAGGCCTCCTGCAGGGCCAATGTGGGGGCCAGGCCGCCTGTGCGGGCGGCATCTCCTCTAAGCAGCTGCGGAGGCCTTGTGCCTCACATCCTCTCGAAGCCCTTTTTACCCTTCTGAGGGCGTGTCCTTGTGACAGGCCATGTGCTGCCCTGCAGATGCTTGGTGACTGTGTTGGGGGCGGGGACCCCTTGAGAGGGCAGAGCTCTTTGGGGCTTACGCCTTTGCTCTCCCCTGCAGGCTCCCCCGGAACCTGGACTCCCGGGCCTTCATCACCATTGGAGACAGGGTAGGTGTCAATAGACCCTGGGATGTGTCTGTGGGTGGAGACAGAGTTGGGCTGTGGAGGGGGGCTGGCTCCCCGATTCTGACAGGTGGCCCATCTGGTGGCTACCTCCTGGGCCCTGGGGAGCTAGAGTCACGGTGCTTAGTGTGCAGATCCCTGGCTCTTCCCAATGGGCCTTTATTTCACTGGCACCTCCCGACGCCAGTGGTTCCCTTGGGAGGCTGTATACTGCCTGCAGGACATGCTGAGGAGTCTTGTTCATCTGTCTGCTTGCTTCCTCTGGCAGCAGGTCAAGAGGGAGGGTGGGCAACCAGGGTCCCGCTGCTCCCTGGGAGGCAAGGCCTTTCTTTTGTCCTGTCTGTGTCCCCAGAGCCTGAAACAGGGACTTATACACCGTAGGTGATGAATGAGTGAGTCTGGCCACCTGAGAGGGTGGGGCGAGAGGAAAAGGACATCTCTTTAGGGCCCAGCACCGCTGGGAGCATTTCCCAGGCTGATGTGCTGACACCCTGTAGTAGCATTCCAATGTAGGTGCTGTGCCTGTTTTAGAGAAGGTAAGGGCAGGCTCAGAGAGGTTACATGACTTACCCCAGGACACACAGCAGAAGTGGCTGGTGCAAGACTTGAGCACAGGTCTGACTGGCTGGCGATTCTCTTTCTGCTGCCCCAGCATCTCCACTGGTGCCTGACTTGGCCCCCCTGAACCCTCTCTCCTTTCTGTCCCCTAAGAACTTTGAGGTGGAGGCAGATGACCTGGTGACCATTTCAGAGCTGGGCCGAGGTGCCTATGGGGTAGTGGAGAAGGTGCGGCATGCCCAGAGCGGCACCATCATGGCCGTGAAGGTGAGCAGTGTCCCCGACCCAGGGCCGTCAGAGCCGGGGGCACCTGGGGCTGCACCCCTGCAGCCCGGGCTCTGACCGCAGCCCCTCCCCCCGCAGCGCATCCGGGCCACCGTGAACTCTCAGGAGCAGAAGCGCCTGCTCATGGACCTGGATGTCAACATGCGCACGGTGGACTGTTTCTACACCGTCACCTTCTACGGGGCCCTCTTTAGAGAGGTGAGGAGACACAGCCAGCCTCCCCGCTAGCAGGGAGCCCAGGAGCCTGGGCTTACCCCAGGGGATGCTGCACCCAGCCTTCTCAGAAGGCTGTCCTGGATGAGGCGTGGGGGTGGGGACAGTATGTTGCCGGTGAAGGGACCCATCAGCCAGGGTCAGAGCTGGGATGAGCCGTGGAAGTAGGAGTCTGATGGGGGAGAGCCGAGGTGACAGTCGGGGAAGGCTGCCACGTGGACCCAGCAGTGTAGGTGAGCCTTGTTGGGGAGGGGCTGTTAGGCCAGAGAACCCCTAGGGCTGAGAGGTGGAGGTGTGTCAGGGGCTGGTTGGCACCATGGGGATGGGCATGGGAGGATGCTGGGCCAGGTAGCCCTGCGCAGATGTGGCTGAGCTGTGGCTGTCCACCTGCAGGGAGATGTGTGGATCTGCATGGAGCTCATGGACACGTCCCTAGACAAGTTCTATCGGAAGGTGCTAGACAAGGGCATGACGATTCCAGAAGACATTCTCGGGGAGATTGCTGTGTCTGTAAGTGGGGTTGGAGGGGTCCCAATGGTAGTGTCTTGGGCAGAGCTGGGCCCCCCATGTGGCCTCCAGCTGTGGCCCTGCAGCTGGGCAGCTGCCCTTGGAAGCCCCAGGTGCCCCCACCCTGGACCGGAGCCTGCTCAGGAGACCCCGGGGCCCTGGAGCCACACAGATTTGGCAGAACCAGGATCTCTGGGCCTTCCTGTACAGTTCCTGAGTTTTGAGGCCACAGAAGAGGACTTAGTGTTCACAGCTTCTTTATCCTGAAGATGCTTGGAGGCAGCTCACAGAGGCACGCCGTCAGGGGAGAAAGCCACGGGTCTGCCTCTTGAGCTTGCATGTCCTAGGGCAGGCAGCTCCCTGGGCATGAGCACCCAGCAGCGAAAGCAGAAGGGGAGTGGGGTCTGTGTACCAGTGGTCCTCATCCCTGACTGCAGCTGCGAACATGTAAACATACCCCCCAGGGTGTTGAGTCAGAATCTTTGGGGTGATTCCTTTGCGGAGTGGCTCTGAGCATGTAGCTCAGTGACTGCTGGTAGGGGTGGGGGGTGGATGCAAGGAGGCTGCAGAAGGGCCAGATTCTCCCCAGGAGTCTGGTGGAGGAGGGACAGCATTCTGAGGGTTCATAAGTCAGACTCCCCAGGATCTTGGTCACATCACCTGAGACCCTGGCCCATTCAGAGCAGTGTAGGAACCAGGTGTATATCAGTATCGGGGTGGCCAGGATGCTACAGCAAAGGCTGGAGTGTGGGCGGGAGCCTCAGGGGGTGAGGGGCTGGGTGTGACCTGGAAGAGGGCGACAGACCGCCCTGGGTGGGGAGTCTTATGGCTCTGTCACTGTTGATGCAACCTGTCTCTCCCCACTTCCCATCCCAAACACCAGATCGTGAGGGCCCTGGAACACCTGCACAGCAAGCTGTCCGTGATCCACAGAGGTCAGTGCCTGGACTGGCTGGTGGGGAGGGGCCTGGCTTCACACACACGTTCCCGCGGTCCTGCCGGGCCTGCAGTGCCGAGGCTCTGGGAGGCGACAGGCTGCGATGTGCCCGTTGGGTCCAGGCCGCTGTCCACTCCTCTCAGCCATTCCCGTCAGTCCTCAGGCCCAGTCCCAGTTTTGTTCCCTGGTGCTCAGAGCACGGACAGGGTGGACCTTCATCTTGGGAAAGCCAGCCCATCTTGTCTTGATGTGTTGTTTACGTGTTGAGGAGTGTGCAGGTGGGGTGTGTACTGCTGCAAGAATCCGATCATCGTTTACACTGGGTCACGCCCACCCTCCCCTCCCTTTCTTGCCCTGTGACGCCCCAGTCACCGACTCCACTGATTTTCTCATGGGGGTTGGTTTTGCTTGTTCTCAGCCTCCCAGTTGGGCTAGTGATTCTGAGACTCGGTGGGGCTGTGTGTGTCCTGCCCGTCCCCTCCCTCTGGGTTCTGAGGGGTGTGCTTTTCTACATGGAGTTCACTGGGCTAAGCCCTTCTAACCACTCAGTGGTCCCCAGGTCACTGCCATTGGCAGGTTTTCGTGGACCCTTTGGGCATCTCTCTGAGCCCCCTGCAGACGTCCTTGTAAAAGGCAGGAAGGACGCGCATGTATCCTGTGCATGTGCTTGCTGGACGGCCCCGCTGTACCCCCTAACTCACTCCGTACCCCGTCTGTGCCCACTCTCTTTGTAAAAGGCAGGAGGGATGCGCATGTATCCTGTGCGTGTGCTTGCTGGACGGCCCCGCTGTGCCCCCTAGCTCACTCTGTGCCCTCTCTGTGCCCACTCCATGCCCACCTTGAGTCCTGGGGCTCTGGGTTTTCCCACAGACCCACCTCCTGTGTTTGAGCTGCTGCCTTGTGCTTCCTGGCCAAGACTGCTGACCCCTCAGGGTGGATATTGGGTGGTTTACAGTGCTCATACTGTTAGTGATGGGTTCCCTGCATCTGGGTGGACCCCAGAGCCAGAGGTTGCACTGGTAAGTGGAGGCTGAGTCCCAACTGTGAAGCTGCAAAGACATGGTCCTGGGGGAAGCCCTGGAGCCAGCTTCTCTCCCCACCTGTGGCTGGAGGCTGGGGCTCCTGACTGTGTGGCTACCAGCTCTGACCTGGGTAGTGGGGGCCAACAACCAGTAGCTGAAAGGTGTGTCCTACTTTTGGCAGATGTGAAGCCGTCCAACGTCCTTATCAACAAGGAGGGCCACGTGAAGATGTGTGACTTTGGGATCAGTGGTTACTTGGTGGATTCTGTGGCTAAGACAATGGACGCTGGCTGCAAACCCTACATGGCCGTAAGTGGTTCCCAGGTCATGCCCAGAGGAAGCAGCCAGGCTCAGGCACCTAGCTGTGTCCTCCTGCTCCATCAGGAATGAGGCCTCCCCAGACCCCGAATTTCCTTCTCCTGCTCAGCCCTCTCCACCCCTTTCTGACTAGCCCCACGGTGTCCATTTGGATGGTAGGTTTAGCCTCAGCAGGGTAGCTGGTGGGGCCTGTGGGAGTTGCTGGTACCCCAAGGTGGGACCCCCAGGTGTGTGGCAGCTGTGTGGCAAGACTTGGGCTCTCACCTCAAGACCCTGGCCCTCCCCAGCCTCAGCTTCCACACTTGCCCTGGGGGAGGTAGGATGGGTGAGCACTGGTCCCTACGTTTTGTGGGGGGCAACCAGACCCAGCTGAGGGGGCCTGGGTGACCTTGCTCTGGCTCCTCTTCCAGCCCGAGAGAATCAACCCAGAGCTGAACCAGAAAGGCTACAATGTCAAGTCTGATGTCTGGAGCCTCGGCATCACCATGGTACGGCCTGGGGCACCCTTGCTGGTCGGGTGGAGTGCAGGTGGGGCTGTGCCAGGTCTGTGAGCTTCTGGGGGCCAGATAGTCTAGCCTGGACAGAAAGGTTGGCTGGCTTCACAATGTGAGAAGAGACGGTGCCATTAAAGATTATGGTATCCTCAGCGGAGTGTCTATAGGCGCCTCTCGCCCTCCCTGGGTCAGGGCAGCGTTACGCTGCTCTCGCCGGTGACGACTTGCCTGCTGGCCTTCCTCAGGGCTCATGGTGCTCACTGAGAATGCACAGCCAGCCCCAGGCCAGCTGGCTCCTCGTGCACAAGGGCGTCACGACAGCGGCGAGGCTCAGCCCTGCCCTGCTCGTTCTTGCTGCTTCTCCATGTTTAATCCCACAAGTAATGCCATACTATGTGTCTCTGTGCCCAGAGGCTGCTTATGTTTTCATTTTTCATTTTTTGAGCTCTTTTAGAAAAAATTACCAGGAGAGAAGTGACTATGTCCACGGTTTGGGCACTTCTCTGTTTTCGCCCTTGAGCTCTGGTGGCCACTCCCTCCGTCTCTGCAGCCCAGGCAGGGTCCTCACTCCTGTGTGCTGGAGTCAGTGGAAACTATAGGAAAAAAGGAGGCTGTCTTTGCCTGTGAAAATCCAGGGTCATAGCCGTTCCCTCCACACTGTCACCTCCATCTGTGGGCCTGTTTGTGTCTTGGCTGGAAGGAAGCCTGGAGCTGATGAGAAGGTCCTTTCTGAGCACATCTAGTGACCTGTTTGGGTGCGTCTGCTTGAGCTGAGGTCTCTCCTGTTTATTACGGTGATCACTTGTCAGGGAAGTGGACCTGAGTTTTCATGTCAGTGGTCAAAATTGGAAGCAGAGTTTGTTGGGAGACAGCCATTCTTTCCTACAAATGACTCCTGCAGGCGAGGCATGGGGCACAGGGAGATCTGGGTCTAGTAGAAGTGATGAGGCCATGGCAGCCTTGCGTCCAGGGAGTCGGGGAGAAACAGTGACAGGATCAGAGTGGAAAGGCTTCCTGGAGGGGAAGCATTGGAGATGGGCTTACAGGTGTTGGTGGCTGGGTGGTGGGGGCTTTGTGGAGGAGGAAGGGCTGTGGACTTCATATCCTAGTGGGGCCTGGTGGATTGCTGCACAGTCCAGAAGATGAACCTCTCAGTCTAACATTCCTCCTGCAAGCTCATGAGAATCATTTCATTTCCCGCTTGCCTTTTCAGTAATAACAACAGCCCACATAAACGGCAGCAGAAGCTAAGGTGTTGCTGAGACATTGGGTAGGAGGGAGTGGTCTGTGGGGAACTTCAAAGCTGATCGCTCTTCTAAGGCTCTTTGCTGACAGTGGCCTTATGGGGAGCACCCAGGCTGCCAGCCCTCTGATTTTTCCAGGTTAGCTGGAACCTGGGTTTTAATGCAAAACCTTCTGAATTCAGATTGTTTGAAAACCTGATAGCCAAGCCAGTCAAAACTCAGGGTTGAATTTGTATCATGAGCTATAATCTTTGCCGGCTAGGACAGAAGAACTAACTCCTCGGTCCCCTTGGCTTTCATCTTTGGACTGATGTCGCTTGTCAGCCCCTTGACCTGCCTCACAGCCCAACTCTGGATGCTGGACCAGGACAGGCAGGACCTTTGAAGGCTTTGCTTCTGTGTGTAGAGTATGGATGTCTCTGACCCAGTGGTGCTGTCTCCACTGCAGATCGAGATGGCCATTCTGCGATTTCCTTTACAGGTGTTGGTGGCTGGGTGGTGGGGGCTTTGTGGAGGAGGAAGGGCTGTGGACTTCATATCCTAGTGGGGCCTGGTGGATTGCTGCACAGTCCAGAAGATGAACCTCTCAGTCTAACATTCCTCCTGCAAGCTCATGAGAATCATTTCATTTCCCGCTTGCCTTTTCAGTAATAACAACAGCCCACATAAACGGCAGCAGAAGCTAAGGTGTTGCTGAGACATTGGGTAGGAGGGAGTGGTCTGTGGGGAACTTCAAAGCTGATCGCTCTTCTAAGGCTCTTTGCTGACAGTGGCCTTATGGGGAGCACCCAGGCTGCCAGCCCTCTGATTTTTCCAGGTTAGCTGGAACCTGGGTTTTAATGCAAAACCTTCTGAATTCAGTTTGTTTGAAAACCTGATAGCCAAGCCAGTCAAAACTCAGGGTTGAATTTGTATCATGAGCTATAATCTTTGCTGGCTAGGACAGAAGAACTAACTCCTCGGTCCCCTTGGCTTTCATCTTTGGACTGATGTCGCTTGTCAGCCCCTTGACCTGCCTCACAGCCCAACTCTGGATGCTGGACCAGGACAGGCAGGACCTTTGAAGGCTTTGCTTCTGTGTGTAGAGTATGGATGTCTCTGACCCAGTGGTGCTGTCTCCACTGCAGATCGAGATGGCCATTCTGCGATTTCCTTACGAGTCCTGGGGGACCCCCTTCCAGCAGCTGAAGCAGGTGGTAGAGGAGCCGTCCCCCCAGCTCCCAGCTGACCGTTTCTCCCCTGAGTTTGTGGACTTTACTGCACAGTGGTGAGTCTCACCCCTGCTCAGACCTGAGGGCCTCCCTGAGCCCAGTCAGTACCCCTCCCTGCCCTGGCTAGATGCCCTCCTCCGTGGGCCTGGTCTCCTTTTTGAGCAGATAAACCCCAATAACAGCATCAATATAGTAGGCAGAAATAGAGTATAAGGATAATTTGACAAGCTATGGTCCTGGGAGAAGTTTTTAATACAGTTCCTCTAGAAATGAACAGATCACATAGATCAAAAAAGAAAATGAAGAGTATATGGAGGATTTAAATGCACAGTAAATTCGCTTTTTGATGTTTAGAACTTTGTATCACATTAAAGAATGCCCACAAGATCCTTATAAAGATTAATTATGTTTGAGATTACAGAGGAAATAAGGGAAAAGGCAGGAGGTAAAGTCTTATAGGCCACATTCTCTGACTGGAATTAGATGGAACAGGAAATACATAACTATGGAGAAAAAAGCTACAAGGAAATTAAAAGTAAATTCTTCTAGTGTACTCTTGGGTTATAAGAGAGATCTGAAACATAAAATTATAAAGTAGTGAGAAGTGAAGACTAGAGTATAACATACCAACAGCTATGTGCTGTGGCCAGAGAGACGCTCAGGAGAATTCTCAGCTTTTCTTTCTTTCACTGGGAAATAAGGAAGTCTTAAAACAGGTGCGCCTGGCAGACAAGATCATTCTCTCCCAGGACACATGGTAAGGAGCTTCCTCTCTCCATTAAGGACACCAAGCATATGATGGTTAATGGTAGCATTTTAGTATTGGGATCATTGGAAATCTCCTGGGTCACTATTGGTCCAGTCTCTGTGATGGGCACCACAGATCCTACTCTGCCCTTGGAACCCCCCAGGACAGCTCAGCCCTTTCTTTCCTGAGCCTCAAGAGCATGTGTGTCCCCTTGCTGCTTGGGCAGGGCCGAGCCCAGCCTGACTTGACTGGCCTGGATGGGCTGGACTCGCTTCCCTGCCATCCTGGCCCTAGCCTACCCTGTTCTCTCCTAGCCTGAGAAAGAACCCCGCGGAACGCATGAGCTACCTGGAGCTGATGGTGAGTGTGGGTGGGGCTCTCTGGGAGAGGGAAAATTAAAACTGAATTCTGCTGTGCCTCTGTGCACAGCAGTGGGCAGCTCCTCTGGCTTGCCTCTGCATTCAGAATTCTTTGAGGAACTTTGTCGCTCATTCTCTCAGTCACTGTGTACTCCGGCTCCCTCTTTCACCCTTCCCAGGCCCTTGGAGTGGGGCAGAGGGCCAGCAGGGCAGGTGGGCCATTTTATTTGAAGGTGTTGGGAGGTTTTGCGGGGGAAGTGGGCCTAGAAGGATAAATGAGGATCTCCTCGCCGATGGAGAGGGCACTCCATGTGGAAGGCCCATTGTGGACAGAGTCCTGGCGTGTGCAGCAAGAGCGAGTTGAGGGTGGCAGTGAGAGAGCTGGGGAGGAAGCCTGAACACTCTCTACCTGGAGGGCCTCCAAGGGCAGAGGTGCTGGAAGGGCCAGGGTGCGGGTTAGGACTAGGATTGGCTGGTGGCCCCTCCAAGGTGACTGCCTTCTGTACCCTCAGGAGCACCCTTTCTTCACCTCGCACAAAACCAAGAAGACTGACATCGCTGCCTTCGTGAAGGAGATCCTGGGAGAGGACTCATAGGGGCAGGGCTTGGACCTGCTCCAGCTCTCTGTTGGGGCAGTGCTTGCCCACACCCATAAGCTACTACCGCCCTGGCCTTGGGCACCCAAGAGGAATCCAGGGGGCTGCTCCTGCCTGACAGGCAAGGTCCCAAGTGCCAAAGAACCAGACCATCGGGGACCCCCAGTGCCTCTGCCCCTGCTGCTCCAAGGACCCCAAGACTCTGGACTTGGAGGGCCCTGATGCCCCTCACAGAGAAGGCAACCCTGCCTTGTGCAGGCCACTGCCTTGGCCCAGCCCTGGATGCCACCCAAGTTGTATATTTTTTTATCTCTCGACTGAATGGACTTTGCACACTTGGCCTAGGCTGGCCACACCTCTGTCCCGGCATTGGTGGGGGGACCCAGCATGGGGATGAGCCACGTGAATTCCCTGGAGCCCTCACAAGGCAGGTGCCAGAGCCGCCGAGGCCTTCACCCCAGCACTGGCAGACGGGGTGCTAAGGGCACTGGGGCCACCTTGCCCTTGCCTGCCGCCTCTAGGGGTGTTGTTTCACCTTTATTTTTTTAATTTATCTTTCTTATTTTTTCTTTCGCTTTATGGGTTTGGCTGGTTTTTCTTGCATGGTTTGGAGCTGATCACTTTTCCGTCACCTGCTAGGGGACCAGCAGGGTAAGACCTGCCCTGTCTGCTCAGGCTGGGGTCTTGGGAGATGGGCCTAAGGTCTCTGCTCAGAGAGGTGCTAGGGGAACCATCCAGCTCATTCTCCTTGGGGACCGGCTTGACAGGGGCTGTGGATTTGCTTTTGGTATTGTTAAAAAAAAATATATATATATATATATATTTTTTTTTTTTTTTTTAAAGAAAGGACTGCCTGCCCAGGGTCCTATCCCCGATGGGTTGGGCAGTTGGCTGATTGCTGTTTTAATTTAAAAAAAAAAAAAAAGTGGGGCAAAAGGTTGTGTGACTGTGTGTCAGAGCTGTGAGCCCTCCTGCTGCGCAGTGGTGGCTGGTGGCTCTGAGGGATAGGGACAGGCAGCATGGTCAGGGGCCTCTGGCCTTCCAGGGCTGTGCACTTCCACATGTGAGGACACAAGGCTGCCTCTGGACTGGGATGAGGCTGCAGGCCCTTGCTGCATGCTGGACAGAGCACAGACTTAGGCCTAGTCCCCTGGGGGCATTGACAAGTGCATTGTCAGGTGCTGCACCGGGGCTGGGTGGCCACCTCACTGAGGGTAATTTCATTATCCCCAGCTCACAGATGAGTCCAGAGCCACACAGCTCAGGATTGGAGAACCAGGCTCTGGGACAGAGGGAGTGGGTCAGCTGGGGACGGCCCCCTTGGCAGGGTTCTCACTCTCTGATCCCTGAGGTCTGGGCTGAAACCCTCTTCCTTCAGACTGAAGGAGAAGGGAATTTATTTGCTCACATAAGTGTGCCTGGCTTCGGGCACCGTGAGATCCGGGAGCCAGGTTAATCTCCTGTGGAACTTAAATCCACTTTACTTGTTTTCTTTATCTCAGTTTTGTCCTTCCCACTTGGGGCCATGTCAGGACTCAGGTAGCTGCTGCCAGCTTAGCAAAGTGGTCCAGAACTGCTGAAGCCCCAGGACTGGCTCTTCTCGGCTGGGAAGGGTCACAGGCTCATCCTCGTGCCCATCTTGGGCAGCAAGGATCCTGCTCAGGAGAGTTCTCTGGCCTGCACTCCAAGATCTGAGAGCAGGGCCTAGCTGGCCCTCTAGGGGAAAGGGCATGTTCCCACAGGAGACACGGATCCTCCTGGGGTCCCTGTTTCCTCTGCCTCTGTCCACCAGTCCTCCCATCTTCAGTTCAGCCAGAGGCAGAGTGTGACTTTCATGCCCAACTTAGCCTCAGCCTGGGACAGCCCCTGTGGGTAGTCCTCCTGGATGCAGCATTTACCAGCCTCAAGCTCCATCTGGGCGGGAAGGCCATTCTCACCTGGCGGGGTCTTTGTGACTGTACCCTGTACCTGGAACGCCCCTTCCCACCTTCTGTGGGTCTCTGCTTACCAGCTCCTGACTCCTGTGACTTCCCTGGGAGGCCAGCCCGCACATGGCCCCATCGATGTACTAATTTGGGCTAGTTAGACCCGCCACAATCGTGTGCTCAGTGCCGGAAGCTGCGGAGCGAGGAGCGCCCCACCTGTGATCAGTGGAAACACTAATGAGTGAACACGTGAGAAAGGCCTGAGAGTGTGGTCCTGCAGGTGCGCCCGTGGATACCTGCATAGACGGATCGGCCAGCGTGCGAATGTGGCTCCGTGCGCGCGCGCGCCTACCCCCAAGCGCGCGCGCGCACACACACACACACAAACGCACGCACGCACGCACGCACGCACGCGTGTCCTCAGCGCGCGCTCAGGTCCAGCCGACCCGAGCCCCGGGCACAGCCCGGGGTGCTCCTCCCTTCGCAGCCACCAGGCGGCGCGGCACGGTCCCTGGCTTCTACCTCTTGGCCCCGGAGCGCCCAAGCGTCCGTCCTCCACGCGGAGGCCCGTAGGGGTGCTCCTTGTTCTGGGTTCACAGCGCTCTTGTTCAGTCGCTCAGTCGTGTCCGACTTTTGGCGACCCCGTGGACCGCAGCGCGCCAGGCTCCCCTGTCCTCCACTGCGCTCTACAGGTGGTAAATCATCTGCAGTGTCCAAAGGACTTAGCCGTTTACAAAACCCAGAGCTGTTCACAAAACACAGCTTACAAAGTAATAATTGACCGATAACAAGGCCCTCCGCAGGATTGCAAAGCACTTTTTACCCAGCAAGTGGTTCACAGTTTGCCAAGCAAAGTTCCTAGATTCTTCTTCACGTTGGTGTGAACATGGTTGGTTGCAGGTTCGGATACTATGGAGGGGACTCTGCAGCCTTCACAAAGGGCGGCCAGGTATCTATCTGGGAGAAGCCTGCATGCAGGTAACTGACATGGCGGTTTATTCAGCCAAGAGCACGCCAGGTGGAGGCTCCCTCCACTGTCCGTGTGGGTGGGGGCCATGGGCACGGGAACCAGACCCGGTGGGCGGGGGCCTTCTCAGACCTGGAGTGAATGAGTCTCTCTGGATTGACAGACGGATGGTGGAGCCACATGAACTGACTGCTTCAGGTGCAGCAGTGAGAGCCTCATGGGGCAGCATTGAAAGCCAGCATCTGGGCCTGGCTCGGAGCAGGAGTGGCCCCTGCGGAAGGATTTGGTGACTTCCTTTCTGAAGGCGAGGGAAGGCAGCTTTGCTCCTTAGACATCAGCTGCTGTGGCTCCCACCTCCTCCAGTCCATGCCTACCGGTGGCCCCCGCCTCCCCGTGGCCCACGCCAGCCAGCCCCCACACCCCATACTCCTCCTTGCTCCCTGTGCTTCAGCCCTGCCATGCTCAGACCTGCCTCAGGGCCTTTGAACTCACTGTTCTCTGTGCCCAGAACGTGCCACTCTGCCCCGTCAGTCCTGGCTGGCCTCGGCCATCTCTGCTCGCCTCAGAGATGCCGTCCTCTGAGAGGGCCTCCCTGGCCACCATGTCGCTGTGTCCCCTTGCCCTGCGGTTTCCTTCACACTCTTACCTGCTGAGCATCTCTCCAGCTACACTGGGAGTTGTCCCGCCAGCTGAGTCTGTCTTGCTCAGAGTCTGGCATGGAGAGGGCCAGGCAATGACAGAGGGAAGAGGCAGGTACAGGGAAGCTGCCCTCTGGTGCCAGGATGATGCCAGAACCAATGCAGTGGGGCCCAGAGAGCTGGGCTCTGCCAGTTCTATGCCGTAGCTCAGGGGTGGGCTGGGAGCTGCCCTTCTATTTCTTTGGGGCTGTGGGTCCCGGGAGGGCTCTTAGAACCAAGGCCACCCCTGGTTGTACTGACTTGGGGCTCAGAGAAGGGATGCGATGGGCTCACGGGCACATAGGGAGCAACACCAGAGCTGGGACCTTGGTGAGGTCTGGGGATGGGGCTGCCTGCATCCCTGCAGTTGTCAGCACAGCGGTCCTGCGCAGTGAGTAAGATTTATCCTTCTCCTACCCCCTCCAGTTTTTGAGCCTGTCAGGATGGCTCTGGCTCAGAAAAAAGGGAAGAGGCCAGCATGTGGCTCCCGCCATCAGCCCTGCATTCGCTGTGTCCTTGAGTGCTCTGTGAATAAGGGCAGTGGATGAGAAAGCTGGGCCGGGGTCATCTCCTCTGCCAGCAGGGACTTAAGAGCATCTGGCCAAACCTCTGTCCATTGTGGGGATCCCTCCCTAGTCACACCCTCACCAGGGGCTGAGACCTCTGCTTGCACACCTCCCTGATGGGGAGCTTGGTCTCATTCAGACATGCTTCTTGAAGGGATCTCAGATTCTTCTTGTCCTGGTTCTGCTCTCTGAGGCTTGTGATGCCAGAGCCTCATGTGTAGACTCTGGCAAACTCTAAATGTTCATTTCTTTGCCTCTTGTGAAAGCCGTTTTGAATACTTTTGGAGACCAGGTGGGAGGGTCTATATATACATCAGCTGTGCTATGTTTATCGCAGCTCGTTTATCCTCAGGCCCAGGGCAGTCAGGTTCTCCTGGAGATCACAAAGCCTCAGCAAGGGTCCAGGCTTGCCTGAGGCCCTCCAGACAGTGAGCTCAGTAACCCAGGAGTCCTGTCCACCCCAACTCTGAGCGAGCCACCTGCCAAACTGGGTTTAGCTGTATTCACCCCGTCCAGCCTTGCAGAAGTTGTGGCCTGCTCTGTTTGTGTCCTGGACTGGCTTAATGGCAGGACTTGGATGGGGAGATGCTTGGGAGGCAGCAACAGCTGCCATCTCTGGTTGTGGATGCTCCAGCCCAAGAGGTTCTTTTGCTGGCTCCCAAACCCTCTATGGCTCCCTGTTGCCCACGGAATTCAGGAAACGGAGACCCAGCACCACATTTCTACAGCAGAGCCTTGTCTGGATTATTCTCTGCAGGGTTTGGCACATGGAAGGTGTCACCTGAGCACTTACTGTGTGCCAGCAACATTCTAGGACTGAAGCTATAGGTGGACCTAGACAGATCTGGCCTGCCCTCCTTGAGGTCAGAGGGCATCAGATGGAGCATAAGGAAACATAAAAGCTTAAAGCAGCATTTCCCACTCTCTTCCCATTGTCATTCTCTAAGGAGAAGCATTGAATTATTAAATCATTTAAACAATGGCAATTAAGTAACTCACTTTAATTAAGTAAATTAATTTCTCTCTGATGAGAGATGCAATACTAATGAAGAGGATTTTGTCATATGGGGCCACAAATAATTGTAACGTCTATTTTTTCAGTCCTCCAAGAACCAATTTTTGCCTCTCTTGAAAATGCATGGTTTAAAAAAAAAAGAAAATGCATGGTTTAGTTTAGAGAATTATAATCTGTACTCAGTGGAGTGAAAAGGGGACACGTGAGGGGGGACCCTTATTGAGTACTTGTCATGGGGGGCAGCCCACAGCCTCAGAATACTCCACCTGACAGGGTAGGCAGCAGCAGGAGGCTTGGCCATCTCATAGGTGAGGAGTAGAGACAGCATGCCAGGGACAGCCTGTGCAAAGGCCCTGGAGCCAGATGGGGAAGAGCAACAGTAATGAGTGTTCATGTATTGCTGAAGCCTGACTTGGAGAATTCTGAGCATTACTTTACTAGCATGTGAGATGAGTGCAGTTGTGTGGTAGTTTGAGAATTCTTTGGCATTGCCTTTCTTTGAGATTGGAATGAAAACTGACCTTTTCCAGTCCTGTGGCCACTGCTGAGTTTTCCAAATTTGCTGGCATATTGAGTGCAGCACTTTTACAGCATCATCTTTTAGGATTTCAAATAGCTCCACTGGAATTCCATCACCTCCACTAGCTTTGTTTGTAATGATGCTTTCTAAGGCTCATTTGACTTCACATTCCAGGATGTCTGGCTCTAGGTGAGTGATCACACCATCGTCTTGAAGATCTTTTTGGTATAGTTCTTCTGTGTATTCTTGCCACCTCTTCACAGCATAGCATCTCTCAGACTCAGTTTCGTCTTTGCAAATTGACTAGTAATGCTGATCTTACAGGATTGCAGGTGGCTTCCAGGAAATGCTGGAGAACGCAAGGTCCATCATAATCCCGGCACACAGTAGGTATGCAGTTAATGCTCTTGGGCTGGGCCCAGAGCATGAATTATGGGTCTCAGGCGTGATATTCAATGACTCCAAATTCATTTTCCATCTCACAGTTGCCTTTAAAACAAAGCCACAGGATGCATGTCTGTGGCTGAGATGGGCTTGCCTTTTTTTTAAATTTTTTATTATTTATTTATTGGTTGTGCTGGGTCTTCATTGCTGCAGGTGGGCTTTCTCTAGTTGCAGTGAGTGGGGGCTGCTCTTCTGGGCTTCTCGTGGTGGTGGCTTCTCTCATGGTGCACTGGTTCTAGGCCCAGGGCCTCAGTAGTTGCACCACACAGGCTTTGGTTGCCCTGTAGCATGTGGAGTCTTTCTGGGCAAGGGATTGAGCCTGTATGCCCTGTGTTGGGAAGCAGATTCTTATCCACTGTACCACCAGGGAAGTTCTGGGCTTGACCTTTAAACATTGGTCTCAGGTCTGCCCTTGGAACTGTAAGATTTCACAGGCTGCTATGACAGGTGGGGATGGGCTTGTGCATCTTGGGGTGCTGGAGGCTCTGACTGGAGCCAGGGCAGAGCTTAGCTGGTGTCTGACCCACTGTCGGAGCTGACTGGTCCCTTCTGTCTATGGGCAAGTAATGACTTTTCTCAAGGCTCAGACTTGTTTGCTGTGAAGTGGACTGGTCAGGCTGCTCCCTGTGTGATTGCGATGGTCTCAGTGAGGGAAGCTTTGGGGAGGAGGGCAGGACTCAGGTGCAGGGCCTGGCGGCCAGGATGACTCATGCTGTTACTCCCTTTCCTTTCTTGCTCATTTTAGTCTTTCCTCCAGGAATTCCCTTCAGAGTTCTTGGTTGCAAGCAACACCAAGTGGCTGTCCACCATAAATAAAGGGGGGCATTTCTTGGATCAATCTCAGGACTTACAGAGTAGACAACAGAACTTTCAGGTGCCACAGGGGCTACAAGGGCCTGGGCATCAAGGCCAATATTGTCAGGACTGTGTTCTCATCATTGCCCCAGATAATAAACTTCAAAGTCCCAGGCAAGGGTGATCTACTGATCAGACCAAAGTCTGGTCCTTTCCGCTTCTGTAGTGGGAAATCAAACCCTGCCCACAGGGGACTTGACACAGAGAGACTCTTCCCCACTAAGAAGGGGTTTGGGTACTGAACAGTCAACCCCATCCTAAAACACACATTCCCTATACCCCCTTTTTGCTGGTGAGTTCCTACTCCTACTGAGCCCTGAAAAGTCACTTCCACAGGTATTGGTGATCTCCTTTGCAGGGTTCCCCCAGCTCCCTGCTTCCTTCCATCCATCCAGCCCCAGGTTCCCGTCG
>SJYC01062108.1:0-75685 GCA_006408675.1 Madoqua kirkii
GCCCGCATATCACGCCCCCCACCCCTCGCTCGGTGCCCCGATACCCAGGCCCGGGAGGTTTCCTGCCTCCGCGCTGCCGCTGGCTGCTTCAGCTGGGTGCGGCTCCAGGCACCGGGGGATCTGTATGGGAACACGCGGTGTCTCGCTTCCCAGTAGGCACTGCCCAGGATTCCCTTGCACCTAAACCCTTCTTGGTGTCTGCTACACAGAGCACCTCTGTGAAAAAGGGTGGGGATGCAGGCGCTAACGGAGGTCAGGTTTTCAGTCTGTACTTGTGCTGGGTAAGCGACGCGTGCAGTCGTCACAGGGACCCTCCCGCCCCGCTGCTCCCTCTCCGTCGACGCCCCGGGCTCTCTGCAGAATCTGGACTCTACTTCTCCCGGATCCCCTCAGGGCTTTTTCGTAACACTGCTCTCTTGGCGCATCCCCTCAGTCGCTCCGCTTTAGCTGTGTGGCCTTGGGCAAGCGACTACACCTCTTACTCGCTCTGTGCTGGGACTTGTTGCCTCCTCAGGGCCAATGCCAGCATGGCTCACTGGGCAAACGAATCCCAGGTGTCGTGGCTGGCTGAGGGTCTCGGACAAGTGTCTGGGGCCTCGGTGTGAGGGCGGTGTAGAGGCTGAGAGGACGGGAACTGCAAAAGACCTAGGGGGCTTCCTCCTGCGTGTGGAGCGCTGATGCCTTATTAGAGCCTGCAGACCCCCTTACAGGGACCTCATGCTGGTCCCCGTGCTGTTCTGGGCTTGGCTGCTGGCTGAGACCTGCTTCTGATTCCTGCTTCAGAGAGTGGCCCTCAGGTCTTGGGGCCGCACTGCCCTGAGTGCAGTCCGAGTTCCCGGGAGCCGACGCCTGCATCCTGGGGCAACCCCGCCCATCTGCTGCTGCAGGGGTGGCGCTCCTCGCCCGGAGCAGCGGAGCAGCGTAGATGCAGAGGCGTGATCTACAGGCCAGAGCTCCCTGGGATCCGGCCGCGGCCAGGACAGAAACGCGCCGTTCGTGGGCTGCTCAGGCTCTCTCCCGCTCCCCTTGCTCCTGCTCTGCGATGGTTTCATAAGGAGAGCATCCTTCCCGAGGTTGTGCAACCTGAATCCTTGCCTCAGACTCTGCTTCTGGGAGAATCTGACTACACCACCTGCTGGCACTAGGTATCTTGGGTGTATTTTGATCAGATGAGTCTATTGGTCAGGATCAAGGTATGGTGGCTTATTAAGAACACCAACAAAATCACACTAAGGATGCTTTAAAGCAGATAGACAACCATCTCTCTGTCTTGTACGGTCTGAGGGTCAGTAGTCTGTAGCAAAAGGGGAGTTTCATGGCACAGGGCCTAGGTTCCTTCCATCCTGGGTGTCTGAGGCCTTTGTTCACACCACTCCAGGTGGTACCTGGCACCAGCCCCTGTTCTGAGCAGCAGGTAGAGATGAAGAAGCGGCACCTCCCTCCCCTTGAAGGGCATACGCATTATTGGCTCACCTCAGGTTGAACAGTTTAGTCAAATAGTCACCACACTGCAAGGGGGGCTGGGAAATGTAGTCCACACACACAGCTCAGTGCCCACCGAAACCCCAGGGGCCCTGTGGTCTGGGAGGAGGGGGACAGAAACAGGGGAAATCTGTTCATGCTATGACACACAGGGAGGACAGAATATTACTGTGAAGCTGCAAACATATTCTTCCTTCAGAGATAAGGGTCTCTATTTAAGAAAATATGCTTAGGGTCCATGGCAGTAAAGGCACTCCTGTCAGGGAAAGCCCGTCGGGTGCAGGGGAGGTTAGGGCTTGTGTAGCGCAGTGGGGACTGGCAAGACAGGGACAGGAATGGGCCAGGAGGAGTGGTCTGTGGAAGGAGCCCCTCCTGTGAAACCTATCCGTGTCCATTTTTGAGTGGACGTGTGACCCACTTCAGTCCGGGTGAGGGCTGTCTAAGAGCAGCGGGGATAGTTGCAAAAGACAGAGCTGACCAGGGAATGTGAGAGACACAGGCCAGACCAGGCTGGGTTTGAGGGGCCCTGAAGGTGAAATGTAGTCCACACACACAGCTCAGTGCCCACCGAAACCCCAGGGGCCCTGTGGTCTGGGAGGAGGGGGACAGAAACAGGGGAAATCTGTTCATGCTATGACACACAGGGAGGACAGAATATTACTGTGAAGCTGCAAACATATTCTTCCTTCAGAGATAAGGGTCTCTATTTAAGAAAATATGCTTAGGGTCCATGGCAGTAAAGGCACTCCTGTCAGGGAAAGCCCGTCGGGTGCAGGGGAGGTTAGGGCTTGTGTAGCGCAGTGGGGACTGGCAAGACAGGGACAGGAATGGGCCAGGAGGAGTGGTCTGTGGAAGGAGCCCCTCCTGTGAAACCTATCCGTGTCCATTTTTGAGTGGACGTGTGACCCACTTCAGTCCGGGTGAGGGCTGTCTAAGAGCAGCGGGGATAGTTGCAAAAGACAGAGCTGACCAGGGAATGTGAGAGACACAGGCCAGACCAGGCTGGGTTTGAGGGGCCCTGAAGGATCTCAGTTCAGTTCAGTTCAGTTCAGTCGCTCAGTTGTGTCCGACTCTTCGCGACCCCATGAATCGCAGCACGCCAGGCCTCCCTGTCCATCACCATCTCCCGAAGTTCACTCAAACTCATCCCATCCAGCCATCTCATCCTCTGTTGTCCCCTTCTCCTCCTGCCCCCAATCCCTCCCAGCATCAGGGTCTTTTCCAATGAGTCAGCTCTTCTCATGAGGTGGCCAAAGTACTGGAGTTTCAGCTTCAGCATCATTCCTTCCAAAGAAATCCCATGGCTGATCTCCTTCAGAAAGGACTGGTTGGATCTCCTTGCAGTCCAAGGGACTCTCAAGAGTCTTCTCCAACACCACAGTTCAAAAGCATCAATTCTTCAGTGCTCAACCTTCTTCACAGTCCAACTCTCACATCCATACATGACCACAGGAAAAACTATAGCCCTCAGAGAAAGCCAATTCCCCCATGAAGAGCCAGGCTCACGACATCTTAACTTAAAATACCCACAGGATGTCCCATGGGCTGATGAGGGCTCCATTCATTTTCCACATATGTTTGCAAAACCAGAATCCTGCCAGGAATACAGATGTAGTTTCTTGGTTCATACAGCACCAAGTCCACGAGTTTCCATTTTGGTGGCTGCCCAGTGGTCCCTCACCGTGAGGTCCCTTCTTCACCACGTACCCCTTAGCTGAATGTGGCCTCCAATAGATACCAAGCTTTTACCCCAGTAACGTGGACATCCTTGAGCAGCAGGTCAGCTGGCATTTCAGATTTAGGTGATTTCCCTGGGCACGATTCCCAGAAGAGGACTGGGGTGGAGGGAAGCACATTTGCCCGTGAGGCCACGGCTTTTGGAGCCAAATAGCTTCCCGGCTGGGTTATGCTGAGTGTAACCCACCTGCCTGCAGAGCCTGGGGCTGGGAGGGGGAGGGGGGCCGGTTTCATTTAGTCTTTCTTTCAAAGATTTTTGAAGTGCTATATGTTCACTGTAGAAAGTTTAGAAGATACTTAGCAATTCAAAAGGCAAACTTATCTATTATCCCATCTGCCAGAAATACTTATAGATAGTACTTTTTTAGAATTCATTTTCGTTGAGATAAGATTGACATATAACATTGTATAAGCTTAAAGTATGCAGCTAGCATTTTAATTTATATCCTTCCAGTCTTTTTTCCCCTATATGTAAGTTTCTATCATGCAAAAATTCACATGCATAAACCTTTTATTACAAAAGGTTCAAACATATACAATGCTAGGTCGGGTCATGAGGCTTCAGGCACCCAGCTCCCAGTTTCAACAGTGGTCAGCACACACCAGAATGGTTTCATCTCTGCCCTGCCACTTCTTCCCCTCCCAAGCGGTCGTCCTGTTCATCCCAAACATTGTGTAATTTCCTCCACAAGTGTTTCAAGATATATTCTGAGGGTTATGACTTAAAAGACAATTACGGCATCGTTGTTTAGATCTTCATGCGTAACAGCCATTCCTTAATATCAGCAAATATCCAGTCTCAGTTTACAGTTGTCTCCTCAATGTCAGAATGAACAAAATATGGTTTGAATCAGCATCTAAATAAGGTCCCCATATCACTCTGCCTGATGTATCTCCTAAATACCTCTCATCTAAAGGCTCACCCCCTATCTTTTCTTCCTCATAACTAGTTGGGAAAACCAGGTTGTTACACTCATAGAGTTTCCCGCAGTCTCTGTATGTCCTGTAAGTTGGGAGCCAGGTCTAGAGACTTGATCAGCTTCAGCTGGGACTTTATTTATTTACTGGACAAAAACATTAGGTCAGGGGCTCTGTATTTCCCCCAGGGAGAGGTACAGCGTCCTGCCATCTCTGGTGTGTTAGCAGCTGCTGACTTGCAGCACCTGGATTCGCTAATTTATTAGAGGCTGCAAGCTGGTGACATCCTAATTCTATCATTCCTGCTTCATTTGTTAGCTGAAAGCTTTCGTGGAGAGAAAGTTGCCCTCCCCCAGTGTTTGCACTGGTGGTGTGGATTCCAAAGGAAAGGTAGGATGTAAGCTTGGGCTTCCCTGAGGGCTCAGTGGTGAAGAATTCGCCTGCCAATGCAGCAGAAACGGGTTTGATCCTTGGGTCAGGAAGATCTCTTGGAAGAGGAAATGACAACCCACTCCAGTATTCTTGCCTGGGAAATCCCATGGACAGAGGAGCCTGGCAGGCTATAGTCCATGGGGTCACAAAAGAGTTGTACTCGACTTAGCGACTGAACAACAACAAGGATGTACGCTTGCCTGTCCCTGTAACAGTTTTCTGAGTTAAGTTTGCCGTCCAATGGTGATCAAGTAGGGATGAAAACAACATTTAGGAACATGTGGGTTCAAAGATATTTTGGGGGATTTCCCTGGTGCTTGAGTGGTGAAGACTTCATGCTCCCCATACAAGGGGGCCTGGGTTCAATCCCTGGTCAGGGAACTAGATCCCACATGATGCAACTAAGACCAAGCTTAGTCAAATAAATAAATAAAAATAAATATTAAAAAACCCTGAAACCCCAAAGATCTTTTATGTGTTTCACCTGATTATGATAATTACCCTTCCTGATACTAGAGAGAGGATGAGATGGCTGGGTGGCATCACTGACTCGATGGACATGAGTTTGGGTGAACTCCGGGAGTTGGTGATGGACAGGAAGGTCTGGCGTGCTGCAATTCATGGTGTCACAAAGAGTCGGACACGACTGAACAACTGAAGTGAAGTGAACTGAACTGAGGGTCTCTCCCCTGTATGTAATCATTAAGGAAATGGCTTACTATTGGTGGCCTTTGTAGTTGTGAACACAGCTATGAATTCTTGGACTCAATCTCCCTCCTTGACCCTGGGGAACTGAGCCTCCTTCAGCTACCAGCAGAGTGTGGCAGATGGGCGTGAGGGGCCCGAGGTGCTGCAGGGACCATGCCGCAGAGCCTGGCTCCTCAGAGGCCCTGAGCTGGGGAGCCTCCCGGCCAGCCCGTCCTCCCTCTGGATGTAAGCAAGGGGCTGCCATCAGCACCACGAGGAAAAGAAGCCACCATAGGTAGGTCCCGCATGGACTTGTCTTCAGAGAGTCATTTACACAGTCAGCCGTGGGGCGGCTTCAGAACCCTCTCTTCCACTCGCGCTTTGAGCAGGAGCCGCGGTGACCGGAGCGCACAGCCCTGGCCTCCTCCCCTGGTTTCCCTGGACTGCAGGCTCTGGCTGTCCCTCCAGCACTAGAGTTTCCTTCCTAAGCCAACCTGAAAATATGTTTTCTATTAATAGGTGAGTAAGATGGAACAATCAATATGTTTAGCTTCAGTTCTGTGTGGTGTCTTATGTTACATTCACACCTACCTGTGCAAGTCTTTTAAACAATGTGTCTTTCACTGTGGTTTTTATTTTCTCTCTCACTCGACTTTATTTTTTGGTACTTAGGAAGGGTTCCTATTTTTGTTCCAACTGTTAACTTTTATAGTAATATCTGTAAGTGACACTTGGTCCTCTCTTTTTTTGTTATTCGTTTCCTACTATAAGCGATACTGAAACTTGCTACAGAGGTCTTCCACAGTATCTGATTTGAATTAATATCCTTTTACTCTTGGGTTTCCCAGGTGGCACTAGGGGTAAAGAACCTGCTTGCCAATGCAGGAGACTTAAGAGATGTGGGTTTGATCCCTGGGTTGGGAAGATCCTCTGGAGGAGGGCATGGCAACACACTCCAGTTTCTTGCCTGGAGAATCCCCATGAACCGAGGAACCTAGAAGGCTGCAGTCCATAGAGTCACACAGAGTTGGACATGACTGAAGCAACTTATCAAGCATACATGCCTTTTACACGCAGACATTAACTAGGCAGTTAGTAAGCTTATTCTATTTTTCACATGCTCTTCCCACTTTCCCTCAAATGTACTATGTCTGGTGTAACTGTTGGGCTTCCCAGGTGGCACAGTGGCAAATGGTAAAGAATCCACCTGTCAATGCAGAGATACGCTTTCGATCCCTGGGTCAGGAAGATTCTCTGGAGAAGGAAATGACAACACACTCCAGTATTCTGGCAAGTGAAGTTCCATGGACAGAGGAGCCTGGCAGCTAGTCCGTGGGGTTGCAAAGAGTCGGGCTCGACGGAGCAGCACGCTCAGTGTAGCCATCGTTGGTCTTAACTGTGTAGATTCTCACGTGTTTGCACGCTCAGCTCTCACAGTCAGACCTCAGGGCTGTTTCTCGGGTGCTCTTGGTTGGTTGAGGCTTGTTTGCTGGTCCTTAGGAGGCAGCTGGAAGTAACAGTCCTGAAGTTCTTGCCTGTTGATAGCTTTTATGACCATCATACTTGCAGGTCAGTTTGGCTGGATCTGCCCCTCTCTGAGGCTGCTGGCAGGACGGCTTGTGTTGGAGACTCTGAAAGCAGCCTGATTTCCTGGGAACCGACTTCATCTTTTTTTGCTTGAATTCCCAAAGGCAGCTATAGAATATGTTGGACAACATGTCTCTCTGTTGGCTGTTCTGGATCAGTTTTTCCAGATACTCAATAATGTTCAGTTGTTACATATTTCAGGAACATTTTTAAAAAATTACAGTATTTAGTCTTCAACGGAACACTTGATTTCCTTCTTCAGCGACTTGGGTTATACATGTTCCATCTTCTGCCTGTTCTCCACGTAGTCACTTTCTCTCGAATCCTGTTTATCTCTTCCACTTTTTTATTGCTTAAAATTTTCCACTCATTCTAACTTCTGATTCTCTTAGTCATCATCTTTTGTGTTTAGCAGTGTTGTGTTCCTTCGGGTTTATTAATAGTTGTCATTCTGAAATGAGTTTTATCTTTTCTTCCTAATTCTTTCCTCAATTCTAGCACATCTTTTCTTAGGTCTTCTCATTTTGACTTGTTATTCTTTTGTATCTTTTATTACTGTCTTACTTTTTATTGATTCATGTAAGAGTTTTAGGGTACATTAAAAAAAAAATTCTGGCTGTGGTCCTGTGGCCTGTTTCTGAAATGCCTTCATTATCTGTAAGGACACTGTTTAGTTTTCTCATTTCTCCCGTAACTTCACTTGGGACTTGACTATAACCTTCTCTGTTCATTTTTATCTGAAACGACTTTCAGAACTTTGGAGAGGAGAATTGGGTCAGTTTCATAATCTTTAGTACTCTTTCCTTCTGTTTTCATGACATGTTAAAAAACAAATGGTCTTGTATTTTCTCCTTCCCTCCCTTTCTTCCCTCTTTCCTCCCACCACTTTCATTTCTAGTTTTTGGCCCCTCCTGTGCCTCTTCTGGAGAAGGCAATGGCACCCCACTCCAGTACCCTTGCCTGGAAAATCCCATGGATAGAGGAGTCTAGTGGGCTGCAGTCCATGGGGTCACAAAGAGTCAGACACGACTGAGTGATTTCACTTTCACTTTTCACTTTCATAGATTGGAGAAGGAAATGGCAACCCTCTCCAGTGTTCTTGCCTGGAGAATCCCAGGGACGGGGGAGCCTGGTGGGCTGCCATCTCTGAGGTTGCACAGAGTTGGACACGACTGAAGCGACTTAGCAGCAGCAGGAGTGCCTCTTCTGCTCATTTTGGTTGGCTGTGGTCCTGTGGCCTGTTTCTGAAATGCCTTCATTATCTGTAAGGACACTGTTTAGTTTTCTCATTTCTCCCGTAACTTCACTTGGGACTTGACTATAACCTTCTCTGTTCATTTTTATCTGAAACGACTTTCAGAACTTTGGAGAGGAGAATTGGGTCAGTTTCATAATCTTTAGTACTCTTTCCTTCTGTTTTCATGACATGTTAAAAAACAAATGGTCTTGTATTTTCTCCTTCCCTCCCTTTCTTCCCTCTTTCCTCCCACCACTTTCATTTCTAGTTTTTGGCCCCTCCTGTGCCTCTTCTGGAGAAGGCAATGGCACCCCACTCCAGTACCCTTGCCTGGAAAATCCCATGGATAGAGGAGTCTAGTGGGCTGCAGTCCATGGGGTCACAAAGAGTCAGACACGACTGAGTGATTTCACTTTCACTTTTCACTTTCATAGATTGGAGAAGGAAATGGCAACCCTCTCCAGTGTTCTTGCCTGGAGAATCCCAGGGACGGGGGAGCCTGGTGGGCTGCCATCTCTGAGGTTGCACAGAGTTGGACACGACTGAAGCGACTTAGCAGCAGCAGGAGTGCCTCTTCTGCTCATTTTGGATTCTGTTCTCAGCACCTCCTTCTCAATGGGGCTCTGCCTTGGAGGGGAGTTTAGTCATTCATGTTAAGAGTTGCAGGCCTTCTGCGGCCTTTTCACACATTGCCCCATTACAGTCACACACACCTGGTGTGTGTAGCCACCCCTCTGCCGGTCACTGTTTGAAAGGGGATGAGATGGCTTTGGGGCCTTCACCCTCCTGGGGGACAGACAGAGAGTGAGCTGAACACTGAGAACAGTCACTCCAGATGCAGCCAGGAAGATGAGACAGGAAAGATGGAGGGACATCCTCAAAAGGCAGAGTGAGGGCCCCAAGGACACGACTCTCAGAGAGAGCCTTCTCGCCCTCGAGATGGGGCTGCACAGTGTCCCTGGTGGGCTCTAGACGGAACCTTGCTCTTGTTGTCTGACACCTGCATCTCGAGTGTGGAAAGGGTGGATAACCCACTGTTTTAGTTCATGAGGCTCTGGAGTGAGAGGAGCCACCAGACAGTAGCTACTTTCCATCCCCGGAGACCCCTGTGCTGAGCTGGAGGCTCAGGATGGGAGGAGGCGTGTGCTTTCCATGCAGGGAGGATAGAGGAGGGCTGTTGGAGGATTTGGACAGAGGCAGTGCCTGCTTGCTGGACGTCCGTGTCTCCAGCCCCCCTTGCCATTGGGCTGGGGCCATGTGACTTGTCCCAGCCATGGGCTGGAAGTGGAAGTGATGTATGTTGACTTCAGAATGACACGGTGGGAGCTGGAGCCCCTTGATCCATTTCCTTCTGGACAGAAACTCTGCAGGTTCTGAGTGAAGGGTGGAGGCTGCCAGTGCTGCTGGAGTTAGCATGTGGGGGACAGCGCCATGGCCATGGTCCTGCTTGGTCTAGGCTGGGAGGTGAGTTTGAGTAAACCCCCAAGATTGTGGGGTTTTGTCATCCTGGCATATCCTGGTCCGTCTTAACCAATGCAGGTGTTTACTGCATTTTTATACAACACTGAGATCTTGCCAACCATATTCTTTTATACCATTCTTTTTTAAAGCTAACAATCAGCTTCACTGAAGCATGGTTTATAGAAAATCCCCCAACTTTAAGTTACAGCTTGATGAGTTTGAGAAAGATTGCCAGCTGTAACCATCACCTCCACCAAAGTAACAAAGAGCAATTCCTTCTTCTCAGATCCTCTCTGGCTGCTTGGTAGTCAGCCTCCAGTCCTGCCACTAGCTCCTGGCAAAGGCTAGTTGCTTCTTGACATGATGGCTTTGCCTTTTCCAGAAAGCTGTATAAATGGAGTCCCATTGTACGTAGCCTGTTGTGTCTGGCTTCATTCACTTAGCATGATGCTTTTGAGGTTTTCCTGAGAGGCTGATGTTTTTTGTTGCCGAACAGCCCTCCAGTGTGTGTGGCTCTGCCTCACTGTGGAGGGACGTTTTGGATTCTTTCCAGGTTTGGGCTGGTGTGAGTGAAGCTGTTATGAACATTTGTGCCCAAATTTTTGTGGTCATGTTTTCCTTTCTCTTGGGTAAATCCCTTAGAGTAGAATTTCTGGGTTGTGTGCAAATGTATATTTGACCCCAGAAGAAGCTGCCAAGCTGTGTTCTCAAATGACTGTACCATTTTCATCTCCTGATAGCCACCTATCAGAGTATAACCTGCCTTTACAGTTAACTCGTATATTATTAATATTTCCCTGCTCAAGGAAACATTTTTCTGAAACAGGATTTCAGTGGTTTTGATAATTCAAAGCATCCCCAGTTGGTTAGCATTGAGGGCCTTGCATTTTTTCCTAATTACAGATAAGATTGTGAAGGACATTGTCTATGTGATAATGGTACACCTCTCTGGTTGTGTCCTAAACGTGGGATTACTAGGTTAAAGGGTATAAACATTTTTTTCTGATTTTTGATATGTATCAATACATATTACATTCTGAAACCGTGCACCAGCTTGTATCAGGACCAGCATGTGGGAGCGTGTTCATTTCTTCTTGGCAGATTTGGAAAAGCCCTTCATAAAGTGGTGATGTTAATCTCTCCTGCCTTATGCTGTGAATACTTTTCACAGTTTTCATTTTGCCTTTTAGCTCTGCTCCAGGCATTTTTAAAAATCCACAGACGTTTTTGAGCTGTTTTGTCATCCAACACGTCCGCCTATTCCTTTGTGGCTCTGTCTCTGTGTGACGCTTAGAGAGTCCCTCAGCTAAAGATGATAAAAACAGTCACCTAGATCCCCACCCCCTCCACCTTCTAAAAAAGAACTTCATTCTTTACATTTAGCACTGTATCTATTTATTTTTAACTGTGAAGCCTATAGAACATACCAGAGTCTGTTACACAAATGCAAGTTTAACAAATAATAGAAATAAAAATGCCCACCCCAAAAAGAACCAAGAGAAAAAGAAGTCTCAGAAGAGATATACTTGTGCTTTATTTATCTTTATTTATGTAGATGCTATAACTGAACAAAACTGAACTACCTGTTGTTTGGGAACACATCTGGTGAAAGTGTAAAGGCGAGCAAGGTAGTGACCACAGCGTCTGCAGGGCAGTTTCCTCTAAGGGGTGGGGTGAAGCCAGACAGGGGCATTCAGGGCTTCAGAGGGACTGAGAAGCTCTATTTCTTCAGATGGCTATGGGCCTTCTGGGGCCCATCCGAGTGTTCTGGCTTCAATTGGACAGTGATCTTGTATCTCCGTTCTGTCTGTATATATCCCACATGTCATTCAAAAGTTTTAAAACTGTGGCAAAAGGCACGTAAAATAATACTACTGTCTTAACTGTTTTTATGTGCACAGTTCATTCCTGTTAAGTACAGCCCCATTGTTGTGCAGCCAGTCCCCAGAATTCTTTTCATGTTGAACTCTGTCCTGAACAAAAACAGCTCCCCGCTCTGCCCCCAGGCCCTGGCATCTGCCATTCTGCTTTCTCTCCCTATGAACTTGACGACTCCAGGTGCCTCCTTTCGTATTTTTGTGACTGGCTTGTTCCATGTAGCATAACGTCCTCAAGATCAACTCATGTTGCAGCAAGTGTCAGGATTTGCCTCCTTTTTAAGGCTGAATAACATTCTGTTGCATGCATAGACCATCCACATAGAATTTTAAAGAAATAAATAAAAGTGCGAATGCTTTGCTTTTGTATTTGATCCTTTAATTGACTAGGACTGTATCTGGGTGGATCATGTGAGGTGGGGTAGACATTTGAATTTCTCCACTTTTTCACAAGCTTTGGTGTAAACGTGCACCACGTGCAGGGCAAGGGGAGGAGCTAAACCTGCACCACTTGCAGGAGAAGGTGGGGAGATAAATGAAGCAGCTAGTCTTTTTTTCACCAAATAGTGAGTGTCTGCAACTTGCCAGGTACTTTTGTAGGGTCTGGAGTACAGCTCCATGAGGACAGTGACCCTGTCCTCGCTCTGCTACTGACTGGTGCCAAATGTTGGAAGACATAGGCCTGCCTGGGGTTACAGGAAGAAGTGGTCACTTCCAGCTTTTTGGAGGATGTTACCAGAGGGTGGCCCTTTATCTGGGCCCTAAAACATGGTTGGGATTTGGAAAGAGATGAGGAAAGAGACCTTTCACTAAGAGGGAATGACTTAGAGGCCTGGAAGTTGAATGCAGGTATGATTTCATAGTTTATTAAGTTAGAAAGCTGTAGGTGACAGAAATCCCCAAGTACAACAGCTTGAATAAGAAATATATTGAATTATCTCATGTAAGAAAAGTTCAGAGGCAGCTATTCCACTGTTCAGTGGAAGCCGTTTCTGGCCATCCTACTCTTTTGCTTCCTACTGAGTGTGGCTTTTTATTCTTCGGTTTATTGCCTTATAGCTACAGAAAGGCTGCCTCAGCTCCAGCCTTCACATCCTTTCACCATGGCCTTCAAAAGCTGTAGAGAAGGTGGGTAACCAGTGTGTAACGTGTCCACTCCTCCCAGGTCTGTTCCTTTGTGCCAGGAGGATCATCTTTCTCAGCCTTCCTTTATGTCTCCCTGTTCAGCCACTGGCACTGGGACTCTGTGACCGAGTTAGCTCTATCTAGAGTCATCCTCTAGAGCTGACAACCTTCTGCAAAGATGGAAGTGCTCTGGATCTGTGCTGCCCAGCATGGAGGCCACTGGCCTCATGTCCCTACTGAGCTCTTGAACTGTATATAGCTAGCGAGATTGCAGAACTGAATTTTTATTTAAGTTTTAATTAATTTATATTTAAATAGCTAGGTGTGGTGAGAGGCTCTTGTATCAGAGAGCATGGCTGGAATAAGGTCTGGGTTCAGATACTGGGAAGGAGGGAGCTGGCTCAGAGAGGGTCAGCATGGGTCTGCCAGGGGCCTCCCTGTGAATAGATGCAGATGAGGTGAGTGTGTTTGTGTGGAGGGTACGGCCCCCATGGCCACAGGCACTTCCCCCAGGCAGGACCCTGGGGAGAACTCTCCTGGGGGTGGGTCGGCAGGTACACTGGATGCATCCCTTCCAGAACCTTTGGTCCCACCTCTAACACTGTAGAAAGCACAGCTCCCGGTCCGGGCACCTCTAAAGACCTCTGACTCAGATATCCAGTTTCTGGTAAGCGTGCTGACCACTCACCTGGTGTCTCTATGGAGGCCGCGCCCAGAGCACAAACTCAACTCAGCAGCACACGGCCCTGTACCCTCGCCGCCACTGACTGACACTCTGAGTCTGTGGTGCCCGTAGGCCACAGGGTAGGGGCCGGAGGGGCCCGGTGCACATGTGCCCAGGGAACGTGCCGCGGACCCTGGGTGGGGGGAAGATGAGGTGGTCCCACTGGGCTGCAGGGGGCGGTGTCTCCTGGCCTGGCTCCACCAGAGTCTGCACCTTCTCTGAGGCCTCTGGAGTCAGAGTTTGAAGCAGCGCGGGAAGGCCCTAGCCCATAAGTCAGAGAAACTCAATGGAAACGTCATGCGGGTGTATTTTCAGCCTTGCTGGCCGGAGCTGGAAGTCAGCATTGGTCTGGCCATCAGGGAGGATGAATGGGCTGCCCGGCCTCCTGAGAGGGTGTTGGTGGGGGGATGAGCCCAGAGGGTTGTGACATGGCCAAGGTCACACTGTGTGCAGCGCAGAGCTGGGGGCTGAAAGGCCTTGGAGTGGAGCCCTGGGCTCTGGAGTGAGGACTCAGCTGCAATACAGGCTCTTCATTGGGAGTCACTTTACCTCCCTGTGCCTCAGTTTCCTCATCTGCGAAATGGCACAACAGTGCTGCCTCAGGGGTGGACGCCAGCGTGGCCACGGCCAGGTCACAGCAAGTACTCAGAAGCACTAACACTTGTGCAGCCAGCTCTGTTCTGAGCACTTTTTGTGCCACTTACAGAGAGCACGCCCCTCAGGGCAGCTCCCTTCTGGAGGGCGTAATGTAGAGTTCTGAGCTTAGGTGGACAGCGCCGGGCCATGCTCCTTGCCAAGACCCTGAGGGTGAGGCTGGTTCTGGGGCCCTAAGTCCACGGCTCCCAGTCTGAGGCCTGCCCCTCACACCCTCGTCTTGCCATCACTGCCTCTGCTCCAGGACCCCTCTCCATTCCCTGCCTGCCTGCCTTCCCGCCCTCAGTTTCAGGCATAGAGGGTGGCTGCTCCCCGTGGCTGCTCCCCATGGCAGCTCCCCGTGGCTGCTCCCCATGGCTGCTGTGCTGCATGCCTCCATGTGGATATGCATGATGTGTTTGCCCTTCCTCCTCTTGATGGGTTGCTTCAGTTTAGGGCGATTCTGAACAAAGCAGTTAGAATACTGTAGTGTATCTTCCAGGGGATTGTGTCCTAGGGGTTCACACCCAAGAGTGGACCTCTGGGTCACAGGCTATGGGCAGCTTTCGCAGATGCGGTCAGATGGCTTCCAAGGGGTTTGTCCTAATTACACTCCCACCCACACAGTATGAGAGGAGTTAACAAACCCATTGAAGAAAAAAATGGAACATACTCCCGGGCCCCACTATGTAAAACAAGATAGAAACTGGAGTAAGGTTCACAGTAGGGGAGCCTGTACCTCTTGTGCCAGGTCATCTGTGGGTGACCCAAGGTGCTCTGGGACCCAGTATAAACCCCTGTTTCCTTCCCATGGGTAGGAGTCATGTGCCAGAGAGGGCAAAGTTCGTTAAAATGCAAATTCCAGAGCCCCATCCACATAGCATTTGAGTTGCAGTCTGAGGTGGAATCTCTGCCCCCACCACCCTTCCCTCGCCCCATGCTTCCCATCCCCTTCGCCCCACAGCACCCCCACCCCACCACTGGTCCTCACCCAGTGACTCAGAGCCGTGACTGCAGGGGTTTGAGATGGTTGCAATGGCCATGGTACCTGGGAAATGCATTTCCCCGGAGAAGTGTTGTCAGAGCTGGTGCCTGAGTTTTATCTCCTCTAATTTTTATCTTAATCCCAAAGTCTCTGCTGGGACCTGGCCCATGTAGGGCTGGAGGACAGGGAGTGGGCAGCATGTCTGGAAGGATGCTGGTAGGAAAGATGTACCTCACTGACCATTTTAGCTCAGGGCCTGGGGATGGGCTGGACACAGAGAGATGGATCCTTCTTGGAATCAGGAACAGTGAGCGGGGCCAGGAGGAGATTGCTGTGGCTGGGCTTTGCAGGTTGCCCAGAAGTTGGCCATGGGCTGGCAAGGAAGGAGGAAAGGCTGCATCAGGCAGAAGATGGGGCAAGTACAGAGAGTGCTGGTCAGCTGGAATGGCTGGGGCTTCAGGTGCATGCCAGCAGGAAGCAAGGCAGCTCTGGGTCCCCTCCTCACCTTCCCTTTGCCCCCATGCAGGCCACAGCCAACTCTCAGATGGAGAAGATCCATCCTTGTGGGCCCAGAGTCAGTGCAGAGGGGGCTGATGCTGGTCCTTGTACTCTTTTCTGGTGGGGCCAAGCTGCCCCTCAACCCGTGAGCTGTCGGCGCAAAATGTCAGGAGGAATGAGAAGGCGCCCTTGGTGTGAGCTTTATGTGCAGCGACTCGTCTTTATCAATAAGCTGTCAGAGTGCTGGCAGGACTGTCACAGTCGTCCATCCTGAGGGTGTGCACTTTTTGTTCCCTCTGCCTGTGTCCCCTGACTTCCTAGGGATGGATGGTGGGTAGGATGCCCGTTTGCAGATGGAGATGAGGCCTGGAGCTTTGGCCCACTGAAACCTCAAATCTCATCTGTAGGGGTATGGTGTGTATCAAGAAGGAAATGGCACCCCACTCCAGTACTCTTGCCTGGAAAATCCCATGGACGGAGGAGCCTGGTAGGCTGCAGTTCATGGGGTCGCTAGGCGTCAGACACAACTGAGTGACTTCACTTTCACTTTTCACTTTCATGCATTGGAGAAGGAAATGGCAACCCACTCCAGTGTTCTTGCCTGGAGAATCCCAGGGATGGGGGAGCCTGGTGGACTGCCGTCTATGGGGTCGCACAGAGCTGGACACAACTGAAGCGACTTAGCAGCAGCAGCAGCAGTAACAAACATCCCCTAAATGCAGCGTACAAAATGACACTTTTATTTTACTCACTATCTTTGGGTTGGTGATTTGGGTTGAACTCAGCTGTTCTTCCACTGGGCTTGCTCACTGTTAGCCAACTCAGGTGGGATGACTGGGCCTCACTTCCAAGAGGCCCTGTACCTGTCAGCAGGCCAGCCCAGGCAGAAGTCTACAGACTTGTTAGAGACCTGGTCTTGGTCTTGGTGTCACCTCTGCCTGTCCTCCTAGTGCTGCCAAGCTCATGATGCAAAGTGACAGAGAATAGAGTTCATCTCCTGATAGAGGTCACCACGGGGAGTCTGTGACCTTAGCTGCAATTTACATGTGGTCAAAAGCCATCATGCATTCAATCAGTAAACAAGTTCTGAACTCCCAGGCCTCAGGTCGGGTATTGCTGGGGCCACAGAGAGAAATCAAACTCAGTTTCTGCTCTCAGAAGCTCTGATTGCTAAAGAGGCAGACATGGTCAGACGAGGACGCCCAAGGTGTGAGAAGTCGAGGGAAGTTCTGATCCGATGCAGAAATGATGTCACGGAGGTGGGTCTGGGGCACAAGCTCTAATGGGCTTTTTGGCTCAAAAGTGCTGATCTGGGGCTTGTTGTTCACCACAGGTATTTGTGATGGTCTTGTTGGCTCTGGGCTATTAGGTGATGCCTAGGCAGCTGAGGTCATTTAGCTCGAGACTGGTCCTGGGCCACTGGCTTTGACTCCAGTGATTCGGTAGGTGAGCCACTGACTTCAGGGCCGTGGGGCCATGCCACCCAACATCTGGGTGATGGGACATGTTGCTGGAAGTGGGGAGCCAGGGGGGTCCTGGGTGACCGAGACCCTGAAGAGTCTGGGGTCCAAGCTACCAGGAGGGGAGCCATCCAGGCCCAGAGCCCTTGGCTGGTGGGAGCTCTGGGAGGGGGACGTTGAGGGCCTGGTGAAGCCATGTTTCTCCTCGGGGAAGGTCCACTCCCGTCTGCTTCCTTGGGGCCTCCTCTGCCTGGCGGGCAGGGCTCTGGCAGATGGGAGGCTGTGGGGACAACCAGCCCCAGACTCTCCTGCTCAGCAGGGCCTTGGCCGCCCACAGGCCTCGTGGGCCTTGGCTCTCTGGAGCCCCGTCCTCCCGTCGGTCTCAGGCAAGGAGGAGTCTCAGGCGGCTCTTGCCCAGGAGTTCCTGCACTTCGCCTTGCTCAGTGCTGGAGCGTGAGCGCTGCTCTGTGGAGGAAGGAGGAGACCTGGGACTCGCCTCCCCAGCCGGCGGGCAGAGGGCCGGCCGGACCAGGCCTCACTCTGCTCGCCTCAGACCCATCAGCTGCCGAGGGCGTGGAGGCCTGGGGAGAGGATGGGTGTCCTAGGGCCTAAGTGAAGAGCCAGGACTGAGCGTTGTGTCGGAGCGGTGAGGATGAGCCCCTGTCTGGGGCAGGCCGCTCGCTTCCCAAGGCCTCTGTTTCCCATCAGTCAGATGGGACGCTCTCACCCTCTGCCTCGGGTGAGGAGCCGTTCGAAGTGGGGAGTGCGCGTTTAAACAGCACCTGGCATGCGTGTGTCTGGGTGAAGCCGGCTGTCAGAGTCGTGTTCGTAACTGGCCCAGATGAGGTTCTGGGTGTCGATTCCCACAGAAGCCCCATGAGGCGGGCTACACTCCTCAGTTTATAAGCCTGCTCCCCTGTGCAGGGTCAGACGACGGCCTGAGGCCCCTGAGCTGGGAACGTGGGCAGTGAATGAGGCCGTGCTGCCCACAGAGCCCCATGGGGTGTGGCCTGCCAGCAGCGAGCGTCCCCTCACTGAGTCCCCTGGTCTCAGCTGGCGATGGCCCGGTGGGGACCAGACAGGGGCCCCAGACATCTCGGGGTGACACCCTCATGGTTGGTGGGCTGCCCAGCAGTGACTTTATGGGTGAGGAGCCCCTCGTGTTTCACCAACCAGAAAACTGGCTGTGGTGGTAAATGGGTGCTGCTGTGATGCTGTGCCAAGTTGGTTCTTCAAGCACACAGGGGCACTCTACAGGGAGCCACTTCCATGGCTGGTGGGCGGTAGGGCACCCAGAGGGTGCCCCTTCCCCGCCAGCTGCGGTATCATCACACATTTATCTCTGGGAAACCGGCACAGAGAAGCCTTGCCTCTTTCCCCAGGTCCTCCAGCCCCAAAGTGGCTGTTGGAAGCCACCCTACCCACCCTGCCCACACTCCCAGACCCCACGTCCTGGAGTCCACTCACCCGACCCTACCAGCTCCCTGGGCCCCTTCCCACACTCACCACAGGCCCAGCTCACCCCAGGCCTGGGCCTCAGTGTGCCCACCTGAGTCGTGTCCTCCTGGGCCCGACACACCTGGTCCTTTCTGTCCTCTGGCTCCCTTGTACCCCTCCTCCGGCCCTCCTCCACTCCCGCCAGCCACAGGCCAGAGCTCGAGGCAGGGGTTCGGTGCATCTTGCCACCCCTCTAACCCGCCTCAGGCCCTTCTCTTCCCTTTGAACTGTCTGTCTTGCTGTGGAGGAAGCTATTCATAGCCGAGATGATGCAAAATTCATGAAGCGTGGTTGGTAGGGCTGAATCCACCCGACACAGGCCACCTACCCGTCCCTCTGGGCAGCTCTTCCTGCCTCTGTGTGTGTGTGTGTGTGTGCGTGTGCACGTGCGTCCAAGTGCACATATGAAAGCCGGCTCTCCACCCACCCCTGCCACCCCGTTCAGCCCCCTTCCTTCCTGGCCTCTCGGCACAGCCAGCCTGTGAAGGGACTGGACACCACCCGTCTATGGAGGGTCCTTCTGTCCTCCCACCAGGCTGCACTCTTGGGGGCCCTGGACTTAGCCCACCTAGTGTGGGCCCAGCCTGTAGTGCCCTCTGCATGCTCCAGCTTGACCCTCTGTCTCTTCACCTGAAGAATGAGGGCCCTAAGCCCGGGTGCCTGGCTCAAGCCTGTGGAGCCTGTGCCTCAAGGCAGGACTCAGTCAAGTCTCCCTGCACCCCACAGAGTGTTTGTAGTTACCCCGCATTTACAGATGGGGAGACATAGGCATGGAGCCTCAGACTGTGATCCTGAGGGTGGAGGGCTGGGCAGCAGGGAGCTGGGATTTGAACCCCCTGTTGCCTAATCCCCACTGCCCACCCTGTGGAGTTCCAGGAACAGAAAGGTCCTAGGGCTGGGGCTCCGCAGACGGCTGGTGTCCAGCCCCTTCACAGATGGGTGGGCAAGGCCTAGGGATGAGATGCCAGCTGACCAGGGATGCAGAGGGATGGCCGCTGTGGCTCAGCTCTCCGCCAATGCAGAAGGGGACTGTGGCCCTTGCTGGTGGTGGTCATGTGGCAGCAGGCTCACTCCAGACATGCCACCGGCCCTCCTCACAGCCCCGGAGCTGGTGCGTTCTCTTTCTCTGCCAGGTGGAGACACGGGGGCTCAGAGAAGGGCTGTGGCCAATGTCACGCTGCTGGCAGGTGACTGGAGGCACATGCGCCCAGACCCTCTCTGCTCACGCTGTCACCTGTTGTGGCTGCTTGTGGTCCTGGCCTGGCCCTGGTGACTCCTCTCTTTTAATTGAGGTAAAAGCCACGTGACCTAGATTAGCCAAAGCGCACAGCTCAGTGAGTGCGTATACTCACGATGCTCTGCGGTCTGCTCTACGCTCGAGCTGCAGAGTGTCTTCACCCCCTGAAGCAGCACCCTGTGTGTGTCAGCGGGCACCCAGCACCCCTGCAGCCTTCGTCTGTGAATGTGCCTGTTCTGGACACTTTGTGTAGGTGGAGTCATGGTCTTTGTCCTTTGTTTCACATGGCATAATAATCTCCAGGGTCATCCTCCCGGGGCGGAGTATTATTCGACGGCATGGATCAGTTCAATTCAGTTCAGTTCAGTCGCTCAGTCGTGTCCTGCTCTCTGCGACCCCATGAATCGCAGCACGCCAGGCCTCCCTGTTCATCACCATCTCTCGAAGTTCACTCAGACTCACGTCCATCGAGTCCGTGATGCCATCCAGCCATCTCATCCTCAGTCGTCCCCTTCTCTAGACCACCTTTTTTTGTATGATCACCTGGTTTGTTCCCCGCTTTGGCCGTTGTGGGCAATGGTGTTCTCAACCTTCAGAGCTGGTTTTGTGTGAATCCTGGGTTCAGTTTCTTTGGGCGGAGATCTTGGAGAGGCATTTCTGAGTTACAGTCCCTGGTGTTTGGAGGGTTCGACCTCCTTCTGTCCTCCCACCAGGCTGCACGTTGCTCCTTCCCTCCTTTAACCCCAGAGGCTGCAGCTTGGGGCCCAGGGCTCGGGGGAACCAGGTCACAGACAGGGAGGTCAAGGCCCACAGGGAAACAGAGTGTGGCCCGGCCACAAGGGGCTGAGCTGGGATTTGGCCAAGGCCCACCGGGCCCCTGGGCCCTGGCTCTCACACTGTCACTGTGTCTCCAGGTCAGGGCTGGGGGTCTCACTCCGGAGAAAGCTAAGCCGTGGGGCATTCATGGCCCCTCTTCTTGGGGCATTGGTTTTCCTGAAAAATCGGGGGCAGGATGTAACACTTCCGGTGAGAGCAAACCTCGGGCAGATTCTGCAGCAGATGCCAACCTCGCGTAAATTTTTCATCCTCAACAGAAGGCATCCAAGAAGCAGCATGGCTCGAAGGCGTCAAGACTTGTTGGGATGGGATCCAGACTGCTCAGTGGCCAGGGTGTGACTGGTACTCCAGACAGGCTTCCGGTGTGCGTGAGGGAGGGTCTCTGCATCCCTGGCAGCCGGCCGAGTTTGCCCGGACCCCTGAAGCTGTAGGGCAGAGGGGGAGGAGACAGCCAGCACAACCGCAGGGACCCCTGCCCCGACCCTGGCGCCAGCGTGGGTGGGCTGTGGCCCGGGCTCTCCTCCTCCTACAGCCCTAGCCCCACGCGCCTGGCCACCCCACCCCCACCCCTTCTGAGCAGCTGTGGACCCTCGGTGGACATCGAGGTGACCAGCACATCTGTCTTCCTGCCCTGGCCGAGGAAGCCCCTGAGTGTCCCTGAGGGGCTGTATCTACCACTGCTCTCACTGTGCACGCTTCCCTGGTGGCTCAGTTGATAAAGAATCCGCCTGCAATGGGAGACCTGGGTTCGATTCCTGGGTTGGGAAGACCCCCTGAAGAAGGCTACCCACTCCAGTATTCTGACCTGGAGAATTTCATGGACTATATAGTCCACGGGCTACAAAGAGTCAGACACGACTGAGCGGCTTTCACTTCACTGTGCGTGTGGGTTGCCACTAGGGCCGAGGGGCAGGTTTGGGCCTGGTGAGCGGCTCAGGATTGCAGGCAAGGGCTGCTCCCCTTCTGCGCTCCGAAGCCCTTGAGACAATGTTCTCACTGGGGAAAAAGATACAGTGAAACGCCAGGTGGAGACGAACACTGTCGGGGAAAATAATACAGAGAAACGGGACAGGGAAGGGTGGGGAAGGCCTCTTGGAGGAGGAACCACCTGAGTGGACACCTGGACAGGGCGAGGGGCCTGGAAGAAGAGATTTCCAAGGTGGGGTGGGGTAGGGTGAGTCAAAAGCCCTGATGCAGCACGGTGGAGGAAGCTGCCTCGGACCTGGCCCTGTTGCAGGGAGAGATGAGAACGAGGGCTCCAGGTGCTCTGGGGCTCCAGGTGCTCTGGGGCCCCACTTCCCAGCCTGGGGTCCACCTTTTGGTATCCTTCGTCTGGTGGATATCCAAGCTCTGCCCACTGGGGCAGAGAGGGGCTTGGTGCACCCATGCCTCACGGCCCACATCGACGATGCTGGCATTCCAGGGGTGACGCCCCCTTAGAGCAGACGCGACCCAGCTTCCTGGAGGACACACGCTCTCTTGAGGCCACAGGTGAGGGGTCAAGGCTGCAGACACTAGCTGCCAGACCTCTGATGATGTCTAGTGACATCAGACACCAGATGATACCACTTTCTGTCCCTCCTGGAGTGGGTGGGGACAGGACAAGTTCGGTGGATGGGCTCAAGGCTGTCAAGAGGAGACCCCTGCATGCCTTCCTTGAGGCCCCTCAGTGTGTGTGTGAGAGGGGCCTCCTGCAGCCCCAGCAGATACTGGTTGAGATCTAGCGTCCAGGAGTGGGTGCCCTCCACACAGCAGCAAGGGCGGCTGGCAGGAGGATCCTGGCCCTCCAGTTTCTTGGCAAGAGGACTGGCCCAGTCACCCTCCCTGCCTTAGCTTCTTTTTCCTGCCCCTCGGAAGCAGCTGTGTGGGGCTCCAGCCCTGGAGGGACCCAGGGCCCTCCTCATTCTTCCTCCCACGGACTCAGAGCCTTGCCGCGCTCAGGCCTGGTTTACTCCCTAGGCTCTGCCCTTTTCTGGGCTCTGTGTGGGGCCCAGAAGCCCTGTTCTGTGGCCTCAACTCTGCATCCTGGGACTTGTAGCTGAGGCCAGCCCTCACTGGAAGGGACTTAGCCCAGCAGCTCTGGGAATCTTAAAGGGCTGGCCCTGTGGGCACACAAGGTCCTGTTACACACTCTGAGCGAGGCTTTCCAGAGAGGCTGAGCTACTGGCCTGGGATCACACAGCACCTGCCCTTGCTGTGCCCTGCCTCCAGCCCATCCCAGCCCCTCCCGGCCCCTTGTTCCTTTCCTCTTCTGCTCTTTTCCTAGATGCTTAGAACCGGGGGCCAGATGAGTCCCAAGCACTCAAATAGAATGTGCCCATTGTGCCTGGGGTCACCTGGCAAGAAGCAAAGTGGGGCCCCAGGAACCGAGGGGCCACTGCCTACGAGTCCTCTAAGGGCACCGACAGGACCCTGTCTGTGGAAGGAGGGGTGTGGTGTGTCGTGTGGGGGTGACCAGCCTTACAGAGCTGCTCGCGGCCCCGTCTGTCCCCTTTACCAGTTCCTCCCTGTGGGGTGAGACCGGGAGGTATGGTGGGAGTGTGTCTCTGTGGGGCCAGTTTGGTCATGTGGGGACGGGGGGCCCTGCCTCTGAGCCCAGAGAGAGGGCAGCTAACGTGAGTTGAATGGCAGCCTGGAGGTGGGCCAGTCGTGGGGCCTGAGCCGGGTCCTTCCCTGGTGCCCAGCCCTGTGGTGGGGTCAGTGACGGTCAGATGTCCTGGAGGAGCCAGCAGGAAGGACTGGTGGTGGGCACACAGGGTGGGCACAGACAGGGAGGAGCTCGGTGCTGCTGATGGCCCCCATCAGGAAGCCCAGGCTGTGTGGGTAGTGGTCCACAGCCCTGCCACACACATGCTAGACACTGTCCCCTCCTGCTGGACATTGGGCCATTTCACCTCTTTTAGCTACTAAAACAGGCCCTGAGGTCACAACTTCACATATCTTAATTATTTCCGGAGGGTTTGCCGGCTGTTGTAAAGTCCCTGGGTCAGTGGGTCAGCGGGTTTCATTTCTACGTTGAACTTGTAACGGACAAGTGGGGACAGAGGCTGAGGGAGCAGCCTCCTCCGGCCCTTCACGTGCTCCTTCTGGAGGCAACCACCGGGTTCCTTGTGTGTCCTTGCCGTGAATACACAGCATTGACACAAAATTGCTTTTTGGTTATTTTGAACAGAAAAAGGCAGCATGTGTGCACGCTGCCCTGCACCTCGCCTTTCTTTCCTGTGTCACCTCCGGAAGCGTTTCCTGGGTGGAGCGATGGAGCCGCCGTGCTCACCGTCTCGGCTCTGTGACGCTCTGGGGGCGCCGATGGCCCTCGCGTCAGCACCCTGTGGTGGGCGTCCTGCCTCCCCAGCCTTCTGTTCTGCACACAGGCTGCTCTTTGCCAGTGTCATGTTGGGCACCTGCTGACCTGGGGAGGTCATCTTCCAGTGTCATATCTGGTTGCCCTTTCATACTGTCCATGGGGTTCTCAAGGCAGGAATGCTAAAGTGGTTTGCCATTCCCTTCTCCAGTGGACCACGTTTTGTCAGAACTCTCCACCACGATCTGTCCATCTTGGGTGGCCCTACATGACATGGTTCATAGTTTCATTGAGTTAGATAAGGCTGTGATCCATGTGATCAGTTTGGTTTTCTGTGATTGTGGTTTTCATTCTGTCTAACTTCTGATGGATAAGGATAAGAGGCTTGTGGACGCTTCCTGATGGGAGGGACTGGCTGTGGGGAAATCTGGGTCTTGCTCTGATGGGCAGAGCCATTTTCAGTAAATCTTTAATCCAATTTTTGTTGATGAGTGGGGCTGTGTTCCTTCCCTGTAATCTGGCCTGAGGCCAAACTATGGTAGGGGTAACGGCTCCCAGGACTATTGTATTTAGTGCCCCTGACCCCCTGGCAGGCCCCTGTCGAGCCACGCCTCTGCTGGAGACTCCTGGACCCTCACAGGCAAGTCTGGCTCAGTCTCTTATGGGGTCACAGCTCCTTTCTCTTGGGTCCTGGTGCACACAAAGTTTAGTCTGTGCCCTCGAGGAGTCTGTTTCCCAGTCCTGTGGAGGTTCTGTAATCAAATGCACTGGTCTTCAAAGTCAGATTCCCTGGGGGTACTCATTCCCTTTGCCAGATCCCCAGGTTGGGGAATCTGCTGTGGCTCATAGAACCTTCGCAGCAGTGTGAGAGCTTCTTTCATATAACTGTTCTCCAGTCTGTGGGTCGTCTGCTCGGTGGCTCTGTGGTGGGGCTGATGGCCACCTCCTCCAGGAGGATTTATGCCACATGTGGTGCCTCCCAGGTCTGCTGCAGCCAGAGCCCCTGTCCCCGCGACAGCCACTGCTGACCCGTGCCTCTGCAGGAGACACTCAAGCACTCACAGGCAGGTCTGGCTCAGTCTCTGTAGGGTCTCTGGGTCCTGGTGTGCACAAAGTTTTGTTTGAGCTCTCCGAGCGCCTCTGGCGAGTATGGGGTTTGATTCTAAATGCAATTTTGCCCCTCCTACCATCTTGTTGGGGCTTCTCCTTTGCCCTTGGACACGGGTATCTTTTTTTGGTGAGACCCAACATTTTCCCGTCGACGGTTTTTCAGCAGCGAGCTGCAAACTTGGAGTTCTCACAGGAGATGAGTACACATCCTTCTACTCCACCATCTTGGATCTTAAATGTCCCATCACGAGCAAGCAGGCTGCTGGCACCCTGTGGGGTGTGGTTGGGTGTGAGCAGCTGACAGTGTTTCCTCTGGGATCTCAGAATCCAGGGGGCTCACCATTACACCATGGTGCCTCTCAGTTGCTCCTGCCACTGAGCCAGGTCTCAATCCGCTACTGGAGAAGAGCAGAGAAATAGCTCAGGAAAGCATGAAGAGGCTGAGCCAAAGCAAAAACAACACCCAGCTGTGGGTGTGACTAGTGATGGAAGTAAAGTCTGATGCTGTAAAGAGCAATATTGCATAGGAAACTGGAATGTTAGGTCCATGAATCAAGGTAAATTGAAAGTGGTCAAACAGGAGATGGCAAGAGTGAACATTGACATTTTAGGAATCTGAGAACTAAAATGGACCAGAATGGGAGAATTTAATTCATATGACCATTACATCTACTGCTGTGGGTTAAGAATCCCTTATAAGAAATGGAGTAGCCCTCATAGTCAACAAAAGAGTCTGAAATGCAGTACTTGGGTGCAGTCTTTAAAACGACAAAATGATCTCTATTTCCAAGGCAAACCATTCAGTATCACAGTTATCCAAGTCTATGCCCCGACCAGTAATACTGAAGTTGAATAGATCTATGAAGACCTACGAGACCTTCTAGAACTAAACCCAAAAAAAAAAAAAAAAAAGTCTTTTTCGTCACAGGGGACTGAAATGTAAAACTAGGTAGTCAAGAGATACCTGGAGTAACAGGTAAGTTTGGCCTTGGAGTACAAAATGAAGCAGGGCAAAGGCTAACAGAGTTTTGCCAAGAGAATGCACTAGTCATAGAAAACACCCTCTTCCAACAACACAAGAGACAACTCTATACATCGATATCACCAGATGGTCAACACTGAAATCAGATTGATTATATTCTTTGCAGCCAAAGATGGAGAAGCTCTATACAGTCAGCAAAAACAAGACCGGAAGCTGACTGTGGCTCAGATCATGAATTCCTTATTGCAAATTCAAACTTAAATTGAAGAACGTAGGGAAAACCACTAGACTATTCAGGTATGACCTAAATCAAATCCCTTATAATTATACAGTGGAAATGACAAATAAATTCAAGGGATTATATCTGATAGACAGAGCTCCTGAAGAACTATGGATGAAGGTTTGGGACATTGTACAGGAGGTTATGATCAAAACCATCCCCAAGAAAAAGAAATGCAAAAAGGCAAAATGGTTGTCTGAGGAGGCCTTACAAATGACTGGGAAAAGAGAGGCAAAAGGCAAAGGAGAAAAAGGAAAGATCTATCCATCTGAATGCAGAGTTCCAAAGAATAGCAAAGAGATAAGAAAGCCTTCCTAAGTGATCAATGCAAAGAAATAGAGGAAAACAATAGACTGGGAAAGACTAGAGGTCTCTTCAAGAAATTTTAGAGATACCAAGCTAACATCTCATACAAAGATGGGCATGATAAAAGGTAGAAATGGTACGAACTTAACAGAAGCAGAAGATATTAAGAAGAGGTGGCAAGAATGCACAGAAGAACTGTACAAAAAAGATCTTAATGACCCAGATAACCATGATAGTGTGATCACTCACCTAGAGCCAGACATCCTGGAGTTCGAGGTCAAGTGGGCCTTATGCAGCATCACTATGAACAAAGCTAGTAGAGGTGATGGAATTCCAGCTGAACTATTTCAAATCCTAAAAGATGATGCTATGAAAATGCTGCAGTCAATATGCCAGCAAATTTGGAAAACTCAGCAGTGGCCACAGGACTGGGAAAGGTCAGTTTTCCTTCCAATCCCAAAGAAAGGCAATGCCAAAGAATGCTCAAACTACTGCACAATTGCACTCATCTCACATGCTAGCTACTCAAAATTCTCCAAGCTAGGCTTCAACAGTCCATTCCGTGAAATGAGAACTTCCAGATGTTCAAGCTAGATTTAGAAGAGGCAGAGGTATCAGAGATCAAATTGCCAGCATCTGTTGGATCATAGAAAAAGCAAGAGTGCTCAAGAAAAACATCTATTTCTGCTTTATTGGCTATGCCAAAGCCTTTGACTGTGTGGATCACAACAAACTGTGGAAAATTCTTAAAAAGATGGGAATACCATACCACCTTACCTGCCTCCTAAAAATTTGTATGCAGGTCAAGAAGCAACAGCTAGAACTGGACACGGAACAAGACTGGTTCTAAATTGAGAAAGGGGCACATCAAGGCTATATATTGTCACCCTGCTTATTTAACTTCTATGCAGAGTACATCATGTGAAATGCTGGGCTGGATGAAGCCCAAGCTGGAATCAAGATTGCCAGTAGAAATATCAATAACCTCAGATATGCAAATGACACCACCCTTATGGCAGAAAGCAAAGAGGAACTAAGGAGCCTCTTGATGAAAGTGAAAAAGGAGAGTGAAAAAGCTGATTTAAAATTCAACATTCAAAATATGAAGATCATGGCATCCAGTCCCATCACTTCATTGCAAACAGATGGGGAAACAATGGAAACAGTGACAGACTTTATTTTCTTGGGCTCCAAAATCACTGCAGATGGTGACTGCAGCCATGAAATTAAAAGATACTTGCTCCTTGGAAGTAAAACTATGACCAACCTAGACAGCATATTAAAAAGCAGAAACATTACTTTGCTGAAAAAAGTCTGTCTAGTCAAAGCTATGGTTTGTGAGAGTTGGACCATAAAGCAGGCTGATCACCGATGAATTGATGCTTTTGAACTGTGGTGCTGGAGAAGACTCTTGAGAGTCCCTTGCACTGCAAGGAGATCCAACCAGTCCACCCTAAGGGAAATCAGTTCTGAATATTCATTGGAAGGACTGATGCTGAAGATGAAGCTCCAATACTTTGGTTACCAGCTGCAAAGAGATGACTCATTGGAAAAGACCCGACTCATTGGAAAAGACCCTGATGCTGGGCAAGATTGAAGGTAGGAAGAGAAGGGGACGACAGAGGATGAGATGGTTGGGTGGCATCACCGACTCGAAGGACATGAGTTTGAGCAGGCTCCAGGAGTTGGTGATGGACAGGGAGTCCTGGGGTTTGCCGTCCGTGGGGTTGCATAGCATCAGACAGGACCAAAGAACTGAAGTGAACTGAACTGAAACAGGGTGCAGCAAGCGTCCCTGACCAGGCATGCCACACGTGTTTGAGAATATTCATGAGTTAGAGTCTTCAGTGGGATTCCCATGTAGCTCCTACCAACGCAAAAGACTTGGATTTGATCCCTGGGTGGAAAATATCCCCCGGAGGAGGGAATGGCAACCCACTCCAGTATTCTTGCCTGGGAAATCCCTTGAACAGTGGAGCCTGATGGGCTAGTCTATAGGGTCACAAATAATTGTACACGACTGAGTGACTAAACAAGGACAAAATGTTCATTGGGCCTGGGGGTCAGTGGTCTCTGGCAAGCTTGTCTGAATGGCCCCCATGGTGGCCATTTGGCCAGTGATGAATGTGATGCCCACTTCCCCATGCCCTTCTGGGGACTTTGAAAATCTGTTGGTGAAACGGTATCTCCGGCCAACTGCATTTAGAGTGCACTGGCAGAGTAGAGGCTGAGGGAGAGGGAGGGACCCCTGGTGAGGCGGTTGGCTGTCACGTGGGGTGGGCCTCTGTGTCAGGGGTAGGCAAGTCTTCCTGAGAGACTGACGTCTGGCCCTCCAGATGGAGGAATTATGGTTGCAGGTGGGAAAAAGGCATGGGCTCCTGGCAGGTGAGTCACTGCAGGCCAGTCAGGGAGGTGTGGCTGTGAGTGTGGGTTTAGGGTGTAGTAAGGCTGTGGGCTTGGCAGGAGGGGACAAAACCGCCCTGTGAGAGCCTTGATTTGCCCTCTTGGCGCTGAAGAGTCAAGCTGGCGAAGGAGAAGGCAGGACCAGGGAGGATGGGCAGGGCGACCCTACAAACACTGAGCACAGGGTGGAGGGAGCCCGATGTTTTATTCATGGCCGGCACACAGCCATCCATCTCTGCTGCCCAGCCTGCGCCGCCTCCATCATTCTGCCATCTCAGGCTATTTTGGGCTTGGGCTCTGCCTTCCTCCCCCATCCTCCAGGCCCCTCTCCCCTCCTGGGGTGGGGGCACTCATCCTGGCTTGAGGTGACAGCCAGAAGCCACGCGTCTACCACCACCGAGCACTCACCGAACCCTTAAGCAAACTGAGGTTCCGAGAGGTGCGAGGCCTGCAAGGCAGGTGGGGGTTGTTCCTCTCATTTCAGGCGGGGGGAGGGGCCCGGAGGACCTCAGGTCACATGTCCTCAGATCACACGGGTCATCAAGACTGTCAGGAAGCTGGAGCTGTCCCCACCTGTCATGGGGCAGAAGATGGGCAGGGTCCCCCCATGCCAACCCTGGGCATCTGCCAGCACCCATGTTCTGCGTCTTCCCGGCCCCACGCTCACCTGAGCCGTCCCGTTTCCCACAGCTGCACTGGCGTGTTTGCCTCTTGTCTCCCTGGGGAGTGTTGCCTCCACATCATCTGATGTGCTCACCCCTCAGTGCTCAGGGCCGTGCCTGGCACACAGTAGGTGCTCTGCAAATACTGTCGAATGAATGGTCGCCGGTTCTGTGCTCACTGACTTCTGCCCCCCAAACCCCTTCCCTGCCAGTCTTCCCTATTCTATGACACTTACTGGGCACCTACTGAATGCCAGGCCCTATGCAAGGGGCTAGGGGCACAGTGGTGGCAGAACAGTGGCCCTGTCCTCATGGAGTTGACATTCAAGTTGGGGATTAATAAATATCAGGGGGACATAGTGCATTGAAAAGAAAAAGGCAGGCGAGAAGGGCCCATGCTGCTGGGTGGGAGGAACTGCAGGGTAACATCTAGTGGTCTGGGAAGGCCTCCCAGAGCAGGTCATGGCTGAGCCAAGACTTAGCAGGTGAAGGACTGAATGAGGATCCGCTTGGGGAAGAGCGTTCCTGGCAGAGGCAACAGCAGGCACAAAGGCCCTGGGGTGGGCTTTTACTTCCTTGCTTCCCCTCCCCCGTACCCAGACCCTCGATAATCTCTGCATTTCCACCTGCTGAATTCCAAACCTCTTCCCCACCTCCATGCCACTATCCCTGGCTAGGCATGGTCGGTGGCGCCTTGTGGCCACCCTGGGTCACACTTGTCCAGCTAAATTCCTCTTCACATGGCACCTGGATTTTTCTGGCACCTGATTCCAACCTTCCCAGCACAGAGATGCCCTGCTCACCCGCTACTGCTGCCAGTAGGAGCCCAAACTTCAAGTGTGGCTGGGCTCCATGGCCCTACTATGTTCCCTCTGCTCTCCTCTTTTACGCCTGCTGTTGGTCCTGAAAACCCATGGGCCCCACTGCTGAGTCACCCTCAGAAGCCCCTCTGGCCTGGGTTGGAAGTGTCCCTGAGGGTCTGTGGCTGGGCTCCTGCAGCTCAGAGAGGAGAGGCAAGCCATGGTCACAGGGGCAAAGGAGAGGGATGAACAAAAGCAGGCTCAGGCACTGGCCTCGGTCTTCTCACTTGTGAGGGGCATGGAGGGCAGTGTCCTCTCCCCAGGTTCCAAGCTGGTTTTCAGACTCCCCAGGCTACCAGGGTAGTGGAGGAGCGGGGCTTGCTCTTCCCCTCCCTGTCTGCTACTTATCCACTTAACAGCCCTGATGACCTTGGGCCAAGAGGGGAGGGCTGCTTCTGGAGGGCCCGTCAGCCCCATTAACACTGTTAACAGCCCCCGGGGAAGCGAGGGCCACCGGGTCGGGTCGCAGCAGCGGCTTGGCCATTAACAGTCCATTAGCCCTGTCCCAACCCCCACTCCAGCCGGGGACCTGCACTTCCTGGCAGCACTTCTGCCCCCACACTAACCCTGCAGGCTCAGAGGCCCCCACCTCTGCTCAAGGGCTGGCTAGCCTGTGTAGGGCTGAGGAGGACAAAGGCAAGGAAGAGCCTGGCAGGTGTGAGCTGCTGGCTGGACCTCTGAGCAGAGGGTGATGGCAGGTAGGGAGGGGATGTGCTGTGGGGCCAGCAACTCAGCACAAACTCCCCTCTGTCCCTTTACCAACTAGGGGTAGTATGCTGTCCTCTGCGTCCTCCCTCCAGCGTGCGTGAAGTGCCTTTTACCCAGGAGCAGCTGTGCCAGATTAGGTAGGCAGCAACAAATATCCACCGAGCTCACAGCCAGCAATGTTCCATCAAACCTTCAGTGTGAGAACAAGACTTAGACTCCCCTAGTTACCGAATTCATTCATTCACCAACACTAGGTCTCCTGAGCTTCCTGCCCGCTTCTCATACTTTCTAACTGGGAGAGTCTAATTCTATTTATTGAGTATCCACTGTATGCCAGGCCCTGAGCATAGCAAATATTCCCGGGGCGGGATGGAAAATAAACATGCGAAGCGACCTATGGGGCAATTTCTGAAGGAAAGTGCCATGCAGGATATAAAACACGGTCTCCCGTGAGCAAGAGTAGGGGCCCTCTGTGGTCTGGGGACTTGGGCTGGGGCTGTCGAGGAGGACACCACTGAGCTGAGGCCCGGCTGGTAAGAAGGAGCCTGGCAAGTGGAGCGCTGGGGGAGGAGTGCTCCAGGCAGCAGGGACAGCAAGTGCAAAGGCCCTGGGGTGCTGAAGGAAGCCCAGAGGCCAGTGAGAAGCACAGCAAGAGGTGGGCGAGGGCATGGGGGGCACTGAGGACCCCAGGGATCTGGTTTCTTGCTACTCACAGAACAGTTGCCGGCGAGCTCAGAGCAGTGCTGGACTCCATCCAGCTCACGCTTCCAAGGGCTCGTCTGGCCGTGCGTGGCTGCAGAGGGGCCAGCAGGGAGGCCTGAGAGGGGGCTCTTGCTGGTGTCTTGGTGAGCCTCAGGCAAGGTGGGTGATGGGTGGCTACACACTCGGACTTGCTTGGAGTCCAAGTCATTAGGAGTTAGAAGCCTTGCGAATCTGAGGATTAGATGCTCCCAGTTAGAACCAGGAGAAGCCTCCGGGCACTTGGCCTCAGAGGCTGACAGGAAGCTCAGGAGACTTGGCTCCTGGCCTTGTGGCCTCAGCCCCCTGTGTCAACCTCCACCTCTGCCTCAAACAGCCTGCCCCCAACTCTGACTCAGCTGCCCCTGAAACTACCATGTCTGACCCGCTCCAGTCCCCCAGCGTGCCCTGAAAGGCTGCTCCGCCTGCATCGATCATGGCAGGACTGGCCAGTGACCCAGGCTGTTCACACAGTGCTTTGTAATATTCCTTTTCCAGCTCCTCCCGAGGCCCTGATGAGATGCGGGCTGCTGCCCTTTGGGCTTCATGCAGGAAGGAGCTGAGGTTCAGCAAGGGTCCAGATTGGCTTTTGCCAACCACCAGAGACAGGCTGGAGAGGAGTGTGAGTGGGTGCTGTGGGAGGGCACTAGCCTGCCTGCCTTGCTAAGGGGGTGGTGGGGGGAGGGGAAGACGGTCTTTAAGTGAGGAGGAATGTCAAGTGGTGTTGTGACTGGGATACTCTAGGAAGTGGTTCAGTGGGTCAAGAATCTGCCTGCAATGCAGGAGCTGCAGGAGATACGGGTTCAGGAAGATCCTCTGGAGGAGGGCATGGCAATCCAGCCCAGTATTCTTGCCTAGAGAATCCCCATGGACAGAGGAGCCTGGTGGGCTACAGTCCATGGAGTCACAAAGAGTTGGACATGACTGACACAACTAAGCGGCACAGGAGAAAAACTGTTACATATGCTCAATTATTTTATATCAAGCCCATCAGAGTGAGGAGAGACCCCAAATCTCAGCAAAGTTGGTGTGTGTAGGGGGGCTGCTGGTGCTGGGGGTGGGAGGAATGGAGGTTTCTTCAAGTTGCAAGCCCAGGAGGGTCCTCTTACCCCACAAGCTCATACCCTCATGACGGAGGAATTCCAGGTGCTGTGGGGGGGATCCCAGAAGCAGACAGACCCTTTCTCCTTGACCATGCCAATTGGAAAGGAGGGCCTCCTGGGAAGGACAGACCAGCGTTTATCTCTGTCCAGGTCACCAGCAGCTTCACACCCTCCACGTCTCTCCACCCCCGCCCCCCTCGCCCTCCTGATGAGGTCCCGAATCCCTGGCCTGAGTCGTCCTCACCATCTCGTCTCATGGTCTCCCTCCGGCCCTGCCGGGTCATTCCCTGCGATGCTTTGATTAACCAGGTCTGGCAGGTTCCTGCTACCTGGACCACCATCTTCCTTTTGCTCACAGCTGGAGAACTTGATGTCATTTTTTTCCTGGTTTGGTTCAGCTTTTCTCCTCAGTAAATCATCCCATGTGTCTCACCACTGGCAGGAGTCCCTGGTATGTCCTTGGCCCTCAGTTACCTCATCTCTTCAGCTGGGATGGAAGCTGGACTGAAATTTCAGAATTCTGAAGTATCTGCACCGGGAAGGATCAGGATCTCCAACCCGCAGGCCCTCGAGAAGGTTTCCACAGTGTTCGGCCAGAGATCAGTCATCCCCAGGAGCTCGGTCCTCAGCAGAGCCTGGCCCTTGGCTACAACTAAGCGGCACAGGAGAAAAACTGTTACATATGCTCAATTATTTTATATCAAGCCCATCAGAGTGAGGAGAGACCCCAAATCTCAGCAAAGTTGGTGTGTGTAGGGGGGCTGCTGGTGCTGGGGGTGGGAGGAATGGAGGTTTCTTCAAGTTGCAAGCCCAGGAGGGTCCTCTTACCCCACAAGCTCATACCCTCATGACGGAGGAATTCCAGGTGCTGTGGGGGGGATCCCAGAAGCAGACAGACCCTTTCTCCTTGACCATGCCAATTGGAAAGGAGGGCCTCCTGGGAAGGACAGACCAGCGTTTATCTCTGTCCAGGTCACCAGCAGCTTCACACCCTCCACGTCTCTCCACCCCCGCCCCCCTCGCCCTCCTGATGAGGTCCCGAATCCCTGGCCTGAGTCGTCCTCACCATCTTGTCTCATGGTCTCCCTCCGGCCCTGCCGGGTCATTCCCTGCGATGCTTTGATTAACCAGGTCTGGCAGGTTCCTGCTACCTGGACCACCATCTTCCTTTTGCTCACAGCTGGAGAACTTGATGTCATTTTTTTCCTGGTTTGGTTCAGCTTTTCTCCTCAGTAAATCATCCCATGTGTCTCACCACTGGCAGGAGTCCCTGGTATGTCCTTGGCCCTCAGTTACCTCATCTCTTCAGCTGGGATGGAAGCTGGACTGAAATTTCAGAATTCTGAAGTATCTGCACCGGGAAGGATCAGGATCTCCAACCCGCAGGCCCTCGAGAAGGTTTCCACAGTGTTCGGCCAGAGATCAGTCATCCCCAGGAGCTCGGTCCTCAGCAGAGCCTGGCCCTTGGCAGGTAGTCAGGGTGAGTGAGGAGAAGCTGAACATTTTGAATTCAATTTTAGAATTAAATTTTAAATTTCAAATTAATTAAAGGAAATTTATTTGGCTGCACCAGGAGTTGTGGCACTTGGATTCCTTAGTCGCAGCAGATGAACCCTTAGTTGCGGCCTGTGGATCTAGTTCCCTGACCAGGGATGGAACCTGGGTCCCCAGCATTGGGAGTGTAGAGTCTTAGCCACTGGACCACGAGGGGAGCCCCTCAAACTAATTTTTTAAATCATGATTTTGCCTTCACAAATATGTCTGGGAATGGAACAGTGGCTGGGAGATGGGAACCTGATGGAGAATCATTTCTGGGGGCTCCCAGGAGCCACACCTGGGCCTCCACTTCCCCATCTGTGAAATGGGAACACTCAGGTCTCCATGGAGGACTGAGTGTGTTAGAGAGGCTCAGTGTTATTGACAGTAGCTGTAACAGCTCCGCCTCCCGTGGAGACAAAGGTCTAGATTTCTCCAGGCTCCAGAGGAGGCCCTCCTGAGCCTCCACCCCTCTGAGTCCTCATTTACCTAACTGTCCCTCAGTTTCCTTTCTTCCTCATTTACAGCATCAGTTCTTTCATTCACCTCTCACCTCCATCTGACTTCAACCTCCCAGCTAGATGGAGGTGAGAGGTGAATAAAAAAACTGATGCTGTAAATGATTAAGGAAGGGAACTGAGGGACAGATGGAGGGGTCAATGGATAGATGAGTGGATCAATAGGTGGCTGGATAGACAGGCAGATGGATGGATGGATCAATCGATGAGAGGATGGGTGGGTGAACAGATGGTTAGGAGAAGGACAATTATGACGATGATGAGAAGAAGCAGCTATGATGCACAGGGGGATTTCTTTGTGCCCTGCCTGCATTTCACATACTCAATCTCATTAAATTCCCATTTCAGCTTGGTGAGGGAGACATTTATGCCCCCATTTCAGAGATGAAAAAAGCTGAGTCTGAGATGTGAAATGACTTACTAAGAGCTCACAACAAATGACAAAAATCCTTTCTCAACCTCCCTCTGTCCTCCTCAAATGATGCTGGGGGTGAGTGTGAGCACAACCTTCAGAGCCCTGAGACCAGCAAGGCTGAAAGGGGCCCCAACCGGGATGGGGGGCCCAGGTAGGGGCAGTGCCTCCTCACCCGGTGTGAGCTATGCGCTGACACAAAATCTCGGATTTCCTCACCTTGCTTCCCTAACTGCATGCATTTTGTGCCTAAGACCTGGTGTGATGGAAGGCTCAGGAGGGATCCCTGGACAATTGCTCCGGGCACTGCCCTCGAAACTTGACATGCCCCCTGTCCCGATGAACACACACACACACACACACACACACACACACACACACACACACACACACGACACGCTAACCAGAGCTCCCCCGGACGGAAGCAGCCCCCGCCTGCTGCTTAAGGACAGAAGAGTCCTGGCTCCTTGCACGCCTCTTGTAATGTGGCTCTGACTACCCCGATGGCAGCTCTGTCCGGCGCTGAGCTGCTCTGGTGGGAGGAAAAGTTGCTCTTTCTTCTGCAGGAAGAATGGACCAGAAGGAGGCTGACTTTTGGCCTCCAAGAGACTTTGATTCCACACCTAGCACCTGGTCCCACCACCAACTATTTGTCTTTTCTGTTCTCTCTGCCCAAAGGCCCTCCTTGCTCCCGTTCATTTTGTAATGCTGGGCCTTTAGGCACCTGAGGACGAGGGGGGAGCTGAGCCCTGAGTCTCTTTTTGGAAAGGGGCAGCAGCTGCTGTGCACCCCAAGTCTGGAGTCAGTACTTCGTGGCTGTGTGATATCAGACTCGAGGGCTCTGCACCTTGTTTCCCTCAACACAAGAGGCCAAGATGCTGTCACAGGGAGACTGGGGGTGTGGGTGGAGAGGCTGCTGGAGAATTCAGTGAGTGGAACCAGGGATGAGCTGAAAGTATCCTGAGGTCTTGGGGCCTCCCCAAGAAACCCGGGTTCTGGGCCCCCATGTTCAGCTGAGCTTTGGGAATCGGATGAGGGGCTGCTTTCTCCAGGCCACCCACCTGCCCCGTTACAGAGCCCCTTGTGGACAATGCCTGCACCCTCCCAACTTTCCCAACCTGGGCCCTCTCATCTCTTTCACTACCCTGTCTTCTGAGTGCTGGTTTTGGGTGCTGGAGATTCTGGCTTTCCAAGGGTGTCAGGAGCCTCGGTCTGGATGCTGGGGAGGGACCTGCACCTGGGGAAGACAGCTCCCTGGTGGACTTGGAAATGACAACGCCAGCAGGGAAAGCATGAGATCTCTTAGGGTACCCCCAAGGACAGCACCTGCCCGGCCCCCTCCCCAGGGCACAGAATCCCCTTCTGGTCTGACCCCCTGAGGAGACCTTGGAGCTTATGCAGATAGCTGCCCTCGAGGAAGGGTGAGCTTGGGGCCCTGAGGTGTGTGGCCATAGGCCCAGGACCAGAGTTGTGGTGCCACCTCTCTGGGGCTTTCTGGCCCTTTCTTGTGCCTTAGACACCTGCTCAGAATCTTAGTTTTAAATGTATCACCTAACATCCAGGATCCCTGCAGGGCCAGTTATCACAGAGGTTAAAAAGCTCACTGTGATATGGCAAGATGTGAGCTGTGTGTGCACACTGATGATAAAGCTGAGCAGCACATTTCATCTCAACCACACTTTGGGGCCAGAGATGAACATCAATGACATACCCCCAGCCCCAAGAGTGGGATATGAGCACTTCTGTGACTCTTCTTGGTGATGAAGTACTACTACTTCATCTACTGCTACTGCAGCTACCAGGGTTTGCTGCTTCAATTTACAGCTGAAGGAAATGCTCAATTTCAGCTGTGCTTGGTAAAAATAGTGATACTCTCCCCATTCAAACACGTGGGCCCAAGTCCATCCCTGACATTTTGCCTGCTCCCACCCTCTCTGCCAGGAAGAACAGCAGCAATAATAATGCCACATTCAGTGATGGATGGTGACAAGTGACGATCACTGGTCTTTATGGAGGCCTTGCATTGTGCCAGACACTGGGTGAGTGATTTTTCTGTGTCTTATCCTTACCACTTCCCTGGTGGCATAGACAGTAAAGAATCTGCCTGCAATGTGGGAGATCTGGGTTTGATTCTGGGACTGGGAAGATTCCCTGGAGGTGGGCATGGCAACCCACTCCAGTATCCTTGCCTGGAGAATCTCCATGGATAGAGGAACCTGGTGGGTTACAGTCCATAGTGTCGCAAAGAGTCAGACACGACTGAAGCAGCTAAGTACACACGGCACATCCTTACCATAGTGCCTGCAGGGTAGGCACTAGTATGGTCCCCATTGTGCAGAGGAATAAACTAGGGCACAGAGAAGTTAAGTAACTCAGCCAAGGTTACTCAGCTTGTAAGTGATGGTATCAGGATTTTAATCCAAGCCTATTTAACCCCAGAACCTATGGTCATTACTGAACCCTCTGTGTTCATAGAGGGATATTCCCTGGGGCTGGGCTGGGCTAGGCTCTAAGGATGTGTAGTTGATTCTGTGTTTGTCGTCCCCATCCCTAGGCTAATGGATTTTAGATGGAGGCAGTACTAACTGTCCCCAGCTGTGGATGGGCCATTCTGGGGGCAGGGTTCCCTCCAGCTCTGAGCCTGTGGCCAAGATGCCAGTAGGGGTAGCACTGGGCCAAGAGAACAGGGCAGGCACAGGTGTGCAGGCCTCTACGGACCACTGGGGAACCACGTGCTCCCATCCTTCAGAGCAGCAGCTCCTCCTGGCCCCTGGCACAGGGCAAAGCTGTCCCCAAGGAGCTTCTGCGAGATTTAGGTCATCACAGAGTGTTTATTAATCACCACAGACAGGACGGGGTTGGGCAGCTCCACGGGGAATCTGGAGCCGGAAGGAGCGCTCACAGGAAGGAGCAGCAGGGGGTGGGGGGGAGGGGGGTCAGGATGGCTCTCTGGACCAGCCTCCTGGGCAGCAGGGAGCCCCTTCTCCCCTCCAGCTTTTATTTTATTTATTTTTGGCTATGCTGGGTCTTCCTTGCTGCGGGAGGGCTTTCTCTATTTGCAGGGAGCAGGAGCTACTCTCTACTTGTGGGCATGCAGTTTCTCGTTGCAGTGGCTTCTTTTTGTTGTGGAGTATGGGCTCCGGGGCATGAGGGCTTCAGTAGTTTTGACCCAGGCTTAGTTGCCCTGTGGCATGTGGAATCCTCCTGGACCAGGGATCGAACCCATGGCCCCAGCACTCTAAGGCAGACTGCCAACCACTGGACTACCAGAAAAGTCCCTGGGCTATTTTTAATGGACTGATGTGTGTATGGTGGTGGTGGTGGGGGGTGCATGGAACCCTCGAAGGTGGTGTAAAGGCACAACTGACCCACAGAGAACAGCACATCTCCCTCCTGCCCCTAACCTCCTGATCCTCCTCTGGGGAGTCAGTTCCTGGTGTCTTTCCAGAAGGTGTCCTAGGCTGTGTGTGCGCATATGCCCTGCTTAAGCAACATTCGCTGGTGAATCCAATCCCATCTCTTCTGCATTGTGTTTCTTCACTGGGTCTTAAAGAATTTGCCCCATTAGGTTCATTCAGCAAATATTTATGGAGCATCTACTGAGTGCCGTCTTGCGGCACTCCCAGACCCTTGTCCTTCCAGACCAGAGCATGGTCCTCACTCCCCAAAACTGTGTGTTCCTCACCCCCGGGTGTGAGATGACTCCCCAGCATCAAGGGATGTGTCTTCTTAACTTGGCCAGTGATAGCCAGACCATGGCTGCAGGCAGGGAAGTGACCCAGGCTGGGGGTGGTTCTGATGCAATGGAGAAGGAGATATCCGAGATGGAAGGGGGATGTGTTTGGGGAAAGGGAGGGGGGAAGTCCCCTCTGCTCTTGAGGAGCCCCTCGTCTGAGGGAGAATCAGGCTCGGAGAAGGACAGTGATGTGGTGTGGGCAGCTGGCAGGCTGTGGGTGCCTGGGGCAGGCGTGAGACCCAGCCTGGGAGGGCGGGGCACCAGCGAGGCCAAGGGAGCCTCTACTGTGCTGAGAGAGCCTCGTCTTCTGTCTGCTCTTCCATTGAAGCATCTGAGGGCCACCCAGGTGCTGGGCACTATACTTGGGTCTCACTGCACCTGCTCCACAGCAGAAGACACAGAGGTATGGGAAGGGAGGGCAGGAGCCAAGTCTCCTCCCTCCCTCCACCTCAGCCCTGCCCCTGTTAAGAGCTCAGGCTGTGGGTGCTCCTTATATAGGTGCTTCCACCCAGGCTGATCCCTGAGATGGGACCTTAGGACACCAGGGAGCCTTGTCCACCCTGTCACTTTATTACATTCACAAGATAACTTGACTTAAAAAATGCTGAAGTGATAAATGCTTTCTGCACAAAATTAAAAAGAAAAAACAAACAAAAATGACCAGCCCTGAAACTCACCTCTTGTACTGTGCAAACCACTCTGGTTCCTCAAGGTGGAGGCTGAGCTCCTGCTGAGGGGTCTGGTAGGGGTTGCTGCAGGGTCAGGGACCCTCCAGGCTGGCCTGAGCCCAGGAACTCAGGAAGCAGGGTGGACATTTTCCTCCACACAGAAGTGAGTGAGGGGAAAAGGCTCCAGACCTCCAGAAGTTTTGCTTTGCTGATGCAAATCTAACTGTAGCTGTTCTTAACATAAATAGGATCACGTAATAGGCCCTGTTCTGCTTCTTGATCCTCTGGGGGCAGGTGAGGAAGTGGAGACGGTGGCTTGGCCAATTCACTCTGTTGTCCGGCCTTACAGATCTACCTTTATTTTGGAGTCAGGCCCAGTTCAGAAGAGAGGAGATGGAGGCAGACAGCTCCAGTCCTGCCCTCTTTTGAGGAGGGAAGGGTAGGGGGCTGGTCCTGGGGCAGAGGCTCCATAGGTGGGTGACGGCCCCTGTGGAGACTGCGATGGGCGCAGACAGTGCCCACTGGGTGGATTATGCCAGCAGGGAGGCCTCCTTGGGGAAAGCAATTTTTAACTGTGAGAGCTGAAGCGACTTCCCTCCCCTCCTCTGTTGCCCTTTATTCCTGTCGGCCTGGACCTGCAGGTCATAGCCCCTCTGGAAGAAGGGAGAAGGTCTTGGACCCCCACGACTCTGCCAAGGAGGAGGAGAGAGAGGTTCGGGAAGTCTGGGGGTGGTGTGGAGGCCTTGCTGGACTGCTTACCCCCTCGGCAACCCCTTGACGCTAGGAGCAGAGCCCAGGGATTGCTCTAAAGGGGCTCCCCCGGCCACGTCTGGAGTCAATTTTTTGCACTCTCACCTATGCATTCCTCTGGGAGGGGATCCTCTCAGGTGGGCTGAGCCCACAGTGGGGCAATGTGTCCCTAGCAGCCCCTGGGGACAGAGTTCATCACCCAGCTAATTTAAAGTCTTGGGGCTGGTTCTCATTGGTTGGCTTCAATCACATGTCTACCCTCCACCAATCACAGTAAAGCTCACAGCCAGGCGTGGGTCTCTTGTATTCTGGGCTCACTGTGGTTCCAGCCATCCCTCCAGCAAGCAGGTGGCAGAGGGCACAGGGTTGGCCTGGGTAAGATTCTCAGGAGAGGGCCCAAACAGTGGGAGGATGTGGACCACCGAGGCCTCCCAAGTGGCCCAGCCAGTATGGCACCTGCCCAGCGGACAGGAAACACTGGATGGAGTGGCCTTCACCCTGGCGCTGCCCCCTGACCTCCAGACAGCTGCAGCTGCAGGGCAGCATGGGGAGGAGGCTGAGTGCAGAGCTTGTGGGAGGGAGACGTCAGCCAGCCCGCTCCAGGCTGAGATCAATGCCTGCTTCCTGACCGGCTGGGCAGGACTCAGTGTCCTGTTTCCAGGGCTGCCCTCCGTTCCTGGAGTTCTGTTCTCATCAGATAGATGCTGAGGGTCAGCTCAGGGCCTGCAGGTGCCCGGGGACAGGCAAATGCATCGCCGGGAGCTCCTAGCTGTCTCTTTCTGGACCTCTCCCTGCACCCCTGACAGAGGACCTTAGCCTCAGCCTGCACACCTGTCACATCCTCCCCAGGCAATCCCTTCCTACTGTCCTGGGGCTGTGGGCTGTAAGCAGGCTCTCCCTGCCCTCATACAGCTGACTTACCTCGGAGGAGACCGACAGTAAACAAGATGCTGCAGAAAGTGGCCTGCTGGGAAGAAAGCAAAACAGGGGAAGGGAGGCTGTGGGCGGGCCTCGCCAAGAGATGCCCTGAGGTGCCCCTGAAGGAAGAACAACCTGGCAGGAGGGCTCAGCAGCAGAACCAAGCTGGTGGTGTCTGAGGCCTGGATGGCCAGGCAGTGTGTTGGGAACAGGGAGGCTGAGGGTGCGGAGCACTGGGACTTTGGTTCTCTGTCCTGCCCTGCGTGCCCGTGAGCCCTCTGTATGTTTTGAGGGTTTCCTGCTGAGGAAGGAGAGACCTGGGCACGTTCTTGGCAGGAGGCAGTTCCGGGGCTGTGACACTGAGAGGAACCTTGGGAGCCTCAGGGCGGCAGCCTGCAGGGCGAGGTACCAGTGAGGCACTGCCTGGTTTTCACATCCCAGTCAGTGGTTACTTGATGCTGGTATTGTCATATTAAGATGCCAGTGTTACAGGAGCTGGCAGCTCTGAGCCTGCTGGCCACTCAGCCCAGTAAACCCCAGCCTGTGGGGTCCCCCCTCACCCATCCCTGCTCCTCATGGCTCTGTGGCCTCAGGAGCAGCCCCTAGTCTCTGGGCCTCACATGTCTCAAATAAAGGAGCGGCTCAATTGGGCCAAGGGGCTTTTTGCCCTTCTGGCTTGTCTGTGGCTCTGAGAGTGCCCGGCTCAGCAAATGTTTCTTCAATAGCTGCTGTGTGCCCCACTCAAGGCTGTGAGGGCCTGGGCCCCACCCTGGAGTAGAAAAGAGTATTTCAGAGTAAGGTGTGCTGGGAAGGGCTGGCTGTAGCCAAAGGTCCTGCTCATCTCACTGGCTTCTCACACAGCTGTGGGAGGGGGTTTGTTTTACAGAGAAGGAAGTGGGACCTGCCTCACAGGGAGAGCCCTACCTGGCCCTGCTTGGCCCCCTCCACATCAGGAAGTGTGATGCCCCCCTCTGCTGTGGGCAGTGCCCTGGAAGGGCCATGAGCTCTCTGCCCACAGGTAGACAGAGCTTGCATCTGGACATGGAAGTGCCTCCCCAGGGAAGCTGGTGACCTTTGTTGCTCAGCCAAGGGCCCATAGTGGCTGCTGGTGGGTGTGATTAGGGTTAGGAATTGAGTTCCCACCTGGCAGGCAGGTCAGGAGGGAGTTGCAGAGCCTGAGGAGTCAGGCTTATACTTCTGGTGGATGACCTTGGGAAGATGCCAGCTTCTCTGGGAAATGTGTCTGATAAAGGTTCTGGGGGAGGCTGGGGCCCCGGCGTCCGGCTGACTAGCTCTGAGACTGGCCCTCTGGGTGGGGGCTCTGTACTTGGGGCTGAGGGTGCCCTCGTCCCAAGACCTGCTTGAGTTCGACACAGAGTTGATCCAAGGTATTCCTGTCTATTCCCCAGCTGAGACCGTTTGCTGGAACTGTCTCCCAGCTGAGAGGTGTCTTGGCTCCTCCGGAACCCTGGGTGTCTTGGGCCCCTTCCTCCTAGGGTGGTACTCTGTCCTCTGTCTTCTGGGACCCTGGGCAGGGGAGAGTGGGGAACTGAGCCTTCCCTCCTCGGTCACCATGAGGGAAAGGGAGGAAAAGTTTCCTGAGAGCCTTTGGTCCCCAGGGAGCTGGTCTCCGAGCAGGAGAAAACCAGGACACCAAGTGCCAGTGGGCGGGGGGAGGGGCTGTGGCTGGAATCTCCTGGGATGCCCCTTCTCTGCGCTGCAAGCTGTCAAGGCAAGGGCGCTCAGTCTGGGGGCAGATATACTTTTGAACTCGTGAAACAGGGCCAGTGTCGTGGTAACAGCGGAGTGTGGTTATGAGCCAGCGCTCAGTCAGCGTTCCGCTGTGAGCCTGCCGAGGGTGTTGGGTATGCTTGGTTCTCAGTCCTCACTGTAGCTGCACGACCCGGGCGAGGAGAGTGAGGCACAGGGAGGTGAGGGGATCTGTCACCACCGCTGGGCAGAAGACCTGGGGTGGCTCCAACTCTGGACAGCCTGGGGTGAGTTTTCTGGGTGGCCATGGCCAGGCCGAACCACCAGCTGCCTGGGGCTAGGAGCCTGGGGCTGGTGGGGCCTGTAGATCGCTCTGTCTGAGCCGCCAGCAATCTGGGCGGTGGCCAGAAAGCCATCCTCCTTGGTTAGAATCCTGCAGCCAGTCTCCCTGCTGTGCAGACACATAATTATATTTCACATTAAAGGGGAAGCTGGAGGCTGAGGGGGCCAGAGAGCTCTTTGAGGCTGCTGCTCTGGGCACAGACCTGTCTCCTTGGCCCAAATCTGTGGCCCCTGAGCTGAGCAAGGGTTCAGACTGATGATAAAATGGGGTCTCCCGTTTAGGCTAAGGTCCAGCAGGGCAGGTCTGTGTGCCGGGATGAAAGGCCTGGGCCCTGCCAATGGCTGAGAGATCTGAGGCCCAGACAATAGGCCCCAGGAGGCTTGAAGGGCAGGCCTGTGGGAACAGGCTGGGAAGAGGCAGAGGCAGGGGTGCAAGAGAAGAGGGTCACATGGGGGTCAGGTCCTCCGAGAAAGAGGGCAGGGGGAGGAGCACAGAGAAAAAGCAGGAGAAAGGAAGAGTCAAGCAGAGCACAAGATGAGGAGAGAAATTCTATTAAAGAGGGGGAAATATGTGTGTCCGAGTGTGCACGCCTGGTGTGCAACGGGCAAGGAGTCCATGGGAATGTGCAAGTTGAGATCTGTGCACAGGTGCCCTCCTGCAGCCACCAGCCTGCACGTGGAAGTAGGAGTGTTAATCGCACCTGTGCACCTGCAACCGTCATGTATGTCACAGCATGCACTCTGCATGTGTGGATCCAGACGCCTGAGCTCGTGTACTTGGCTGTGTGTGCCTTCGCCATGCACCTGTGTGGGTCCCTGGGAGGACATGCCTCCGCCTGTGTGTGTGTATGTGTGTGTGCGCGCGCGTGTGCACGCTCGCGCGCGCGCTCCAGTGCGCAAGTGGCTGGTGGTGTGTCTGTGTGTGGAGAGGGGCCGGGGCCAGGGACGCCCGGTCAGGCCTGGGTCTCGTGGGCGGGGGCGGCGGCGGAGCGGCTCAGAGCGGGAGTGCTCTCGGCTGAGAGTTAGAGTTGTTGCCGAGCTGGGTTCTGGTGACAGCCGGGCGCGGAGCTGGGAGCGCGCCGAGCCTCAGTCTCCTGCCGCCTCCTCGCCCTCCATTCCACTCTCCCCGCCTTCTCCGGGCCTTGCCTCTGCCACCGCCTCCCGGGGAACCGTAGCTGAGGGCGAGCGGCCGGAGCGGGCGTGGAGGCGCGGGGCGCCTGGGCGTAGGGGAGCGCGCCGGGCCCAGCCTGGGATCAAATAGCAGCAGGCGGGGGAGGGGTTGGCTCGGCCGCACGAGCCGCCGGACTGAGGGACAGAAGCCAACCGCGCCGACCGGAGCGTGCGCCCCGCGACCGGGGGCGCCGTCCAGGCGCGCGCCCCCGACCCGCGGCTGGACCGGGGCGATCGGCGGCCCAGACCGACGCGCCCCTCAGCATGGAGCGCCCCCGGGGGCTCCCTGAGGCGGCGGCAGCGATGCAGGCAGCGCGGCGGCTGCCGGGGCCAGGAACAGCCGCCCGGAGCTCGGAGGACGCGGAGCGCGCAGTGCCCAGGGCACTGACCGAGGTAAGCGCCCGGGGGCTCGGCTCCAGCTCCCCGTCGGTCCCCTCCTGGGCCGACCGAGCAAGAGAGGGTGCCGCAGCAGGGCAGGTGGGACGGCGGGCTTGGTTCGTCCTCTCGTTTTCTGTTTTTCCCTTTTTTCCCCCTTTCTCCCCCTCCCTGGTGAGCTATCGGAGGAAATGCTGACTGCAAGCTTTTCTCCCCTGCCATGTCTCCAGCCGCCGCCACCAAGGAACTTCGCTTCTTGCTAACCTTCGTCCTGGGGGCGCTCCGGGAAACTTTGAGGCGCCCACGGTCCCCTTCTGGACGACTTGCACGAAAAGATTCGGGAGGGAGCGTGGGAAGGCACTTTCGTGGGCAGCGTCAGTCTTACCCATGACCTTCTCCGGAGACCCCCCGACCGGGGTCGGGATGCGGAGGGGAGCGGGGACTACTGGAGGCCAGAAAATGCCCCCAGGCCCAAGGGCTGCGGGTCCTTGGAGTCGGCTCTCTTTCCCATCTTCTGTGCTCTAATGGAGCAAAAACATTCTGGAAACGGTGTTCTCCGCTGGCGAGTGAGCTAGCCAGCGAGTCCAGGCGCACCTTTTTTTTTTTTTTCCCCCATTGCTTTTACAAATTGGCCTTGATCGCCGAGCGAGGGGCCTTGGCTGAGAAGCCCGGAGGATTCAGGGCCGGGGTCCCCTCACCGTGCTGCTGCCTGCTCTGGACGTCCTGGGGAGCGGGGAGGGGCTCCCGAGAGAGCAGCTGGGTGCAGAGCTCCTGTGGGGCTTCAGATGGGATTCGAGGCCTGTTCTGACGAGTGTGCACATGTCATGTGAATATTTAAACACCTGTGTCCAGAAAGGGAGAGCACAGGAAAGTGTCTCTTTGGAGGTGGTCTTAAGTTCTGCCTCCCCACAACCTGGATCTGCTAGGACCTGGCCACCCTGCTTCCCGTTTTCTGGGCCGCTCATCCTCCTGGAGCACTGCACTGCTTGGGAGCACTGCCCTGCTTGGGAGCACTGCCCGCTTCTTCTCTGCTCTCCCGCGCCCAGGATGGGCCCTGGAATAAAGTGCTGGGGACCTCCTGTCCCCCATATCCATGTCCTGTTCCACAGCCTGGGGTTTTCAGGCTCCTTTTCCTGGGAGCACAGAGGTGCCCACACGCCACTGAAATCAGCAGCCGCCTCCTCGAAGGTGTGAACCCCGAAGGTGGTAGCCTCTGGCCTACCCCTCACCTGCTCCCCAGGTGCAAAGGACAGTAGGCCCCAGCTGCTGCCCAACTTGGACCCCAGCCTCCCCTTGTGCTGGTTTGCTCCTTTGCAGTGCCTCATCACCAGTCTCCATCCCAACCGCCACCATGTGGCCAGGGAGGGCCAGGGAGGGGACAACCCACGGAGCCGGGGGTTTCTGGCCTTCCTGCGGCATGCCTCCTCCTCCGTTGTGAGAAGAGCACCCCCACCTCGTGCTGGATTCCCATCCCAAAGAAACTCCCCAGCAAAATCTGCCCGTCAGCTTTCGGGCAGCCCTTCCCTTCCAGGTAGGGGGCTGAGTTTTGACAGCTCCAGAAAGGGAGCTTCCACCATGTGAGGCCAAGACCCCAAGGGAGAGCAGGGTGCAAGGGGGGAGGGGCTTGCTTGAGCATCCTTGGGGATAAGAAGGGGGCACCAGTATGCTGGACAGCAGTGGAGGGCCCTCTTCTCTACTGATGTACCACTAAGGGCATGCACTGGGCATTCTACAAATGCTGGGTGTTTACAGACACCTGTGTACGTATATGTTTGTGTGCTCAGTCATGTCCAACTCTGCTACCCCATGGGCTGTAGCCCGCCAGGCTCCTCTGTCCATGGGATTCTCCAGCCAAGAATACTGACATGGGTTGCCATTTCCTTCTCCAAGGGATCTTCCCAACCCAGGGATTAAAACTGGGTCTTCTGTACTGGCAGGTGGATTCTTTACCACTGTGATTGGGACACACCTGGCACATCTGAATTCCCAGTCCCGGACCTTACCTTGTGCCCCCTGTCCAGGTGAGGGTAGAGCAGAGCCCCCTCCCTAGCCCTGAAGGGGATGGACCTTCCCTTGGTGAAAGGGGCAGATCCTGACTTTTGTTGGACCTCCTCCCATGCCCGACTGCCATGTCAGACCCTCACTGGGCTTCAAGTTGCTCAGGAGGGGACCCCCTGAAGTATGTGCCTGGTGGAAGGATGTTCAGTGAACTGTGCTGTACTGGGAGGAAAAGGTGCCCAGGAAGGGGTAAGATCTTGCCCAGAGCCACACAGCTTGTCAGGAGTTTGAGCATAAAGCTCCACCTTGCTCTCCCTAGGCCAGAGGGCTGCCCTGTTGGGTTTCCTGTGCCAGGGCCATGCTGTCCCTCCTCTGAAGTCTGCCCACACGGGACAAGGTAACACGGGTGGCCCTGAGGCAGCGAAGCAGCAGCAACAGCAGTGTTCACAGCAGCAGCAGCCCCAGCCCCAGCAGCGCCTGTGCTTGCGAAGCACTGAGGCCGGCCTGGCTGTGGGCAGGTTCCTCTGGCCTGGCGAGGCCTCAGGTGCCCTGGGCCATGGCTGGCAGCACCCGGCATGGCACCCGGAGCCTTGGCACAGCGTCTGGGGCGGAAGCAAATGCGCTGTCACTCCCAGAAACCTCTGTGGCTCTTGTCTGGCTCCAGGCAGGAGGCTGCTGGAGCCCCCTCAGGGCCCACCTGAATCCCACTCAGCTCGCTGCTCCCAACTCGGGCTGGCTGTCCTTTGACTGGGTTCACCTGGTGCCTGTTGCTGGGCCCCTGCTGGGGCTTTTGCTGTGAGTGACACTGGGCACACCTGCTCCTCCCCCGGGGCTGCAGCTGGAGCCTTTTGTTGGACCTCCTCCCATGCCCGACTGCCATGTCAGACCCTCACTGGGCTTCAAGTTGCTCAGGAGGGGACCCCCTGAAGTATGTGCCTGGTGGAAGGATGTTCAGTGAACTGTGCTGTACTGGGAGGAAAAGGTGCCCAGGAAGGGGTAAGATCTTGCCCAGAGCCACACAGCTTGTCAGGAGTTTGAGCATAAAGCTCCACCTTGCTCTCCCTAGGCCAGAGGGCTGCCCTGTTGGGTTTCCTGTGCCAGGGCCATGCTGTCCCTCCTCTGAAGTCTGCCCACACGGGACAAGGTAACACGGGTGGCCCTGAGGCAGCGAAGCAGCAGCAACAGCAGTGTTCACAGCAGCAGCAGCCCCAGCCCCAGCAGCGCCTGTGCTTGCGAAGCACTGAGGCCGGCCTGGCTGTGGGCAGGTTCCTCTGGCCTGGCGAGGCCTCAGGTGCCCTGGGCCATGGCTGGCAGCACCCGGCATGGCACCCGGAGCCTTGGCACAGCGTCTGGGGCGGAAGCAAATGCGCTGTCACTCCCAGAAACCTCTGTGGCTCTTGTCTGGCTCCAGGCAGGAGGCTGCTGGAGCCCCCTCAGGGCCCACCTGAATCCCACTCAGCTCGCTGCTCCCAGCTCGGGCTGGCTGTCCTTTGACTGGGTTCACCTGGTGCCTGTTGCTGGGCCCCTGCTGGGGCTTTTGCTGTGAGTGACACTGGGCACACCTGCTCCTCCCCCGGGGCTGCAGCTGGAGCCTTGCCACCGTTGACCTGGAGGAGGGGTTGGGGGAGGCAACTCACAGACAGCAACGGGGTGGAGGCTGGGCTGGCCACTCGGAAGGTGTGGTGGGTGTGGGCTTGGTCCACAGGATGGCTGCTCCAGAGGAATTTGGCCGTGTGTAGGGAGACAGCCAGGGGAAGGCCAGAGATGAAAGAAAGCCAGCCTGAAACTGGGCTGCGGGCAGGGCAGGAGGCTCAGAGGCTTCAGAGAAGCCGTGGGGGTGGGGATGGGGTTGGGGGTGGGGTGAGGCCAGGCTCAGGCAGGCAGGTTTTCCTGAGGATCTGGGGCCGAGAGCAGAATTGGAGCCCTCATTGGGCACTGGCTGAGGGCCCAGCACTCTGCCAGCTGATTTAATTTCCTAATGGTCAGCCAGTGCAGAGGGTGGCAGTAGCTTCTGAGTCCCAGGGAGGCTCCCAGAGAGACTGGAACATGGCTCTGACCCAGAGCCCACCTTCCTGCATCCCCCAGATACCCCGCCCAGACGAGTCTCTGCGCCAGGCTGACTGTGGCGGCTCCTGCACCCAGGGCTGGTCCCCTACAGGGCCTAGTGCCTTCCCGCCATCCCAGCTCCCAGGTTACTATGTCCTCAGGGCCTGGTTAAGGCCTTGCATGCAGTAGGAGCTCTGTAAATGTTCAGCGGGTCTGTGTCTGGGCTGCTTTCTGTGCCACAGAGCCTCAGCAGAAGTGTGCTCCTGGGGTGGAGACTCTGGTGCTCTCTGCTGAGCTGTGGCCCCAGTGCGGTGTCTGGCATACAGAAGGTGATTCATAAATGGGTGTTGAGTAAATGGAGACCCGGCCCTCGCCCTCAAGGACCTCCTTGTTTCGGGAGAGACTTTGGGGCAGACAACTGGGGCAGATGCAGCTGGTGGTCTGACTGTGGCGAGTCACTTCTCCTCTTGGGCCTCAGTCTGTCATCTGTGAAGTGGGATCAAAGCACCAGGCAGGGAGGCTTCTGAGATGCCCAGGACAGGACAGTGAAATGTGAGCCTCTGTGTGTGCCTCTGGGGGTTCCTAAACCAAATGGGGTGTGGAGTGGAGGGGCTCTGTGGCAGAGGGCGTGGGCTGGTGCTGGGGCTTTTGCTGTGAGTGACACCGGACACAACTGCCCCTCCCCTGATACCTTCCTCCACTTGGACAGGTGGAAAACTGAGGCCCAGCGAGGGCAGGCAAGTCGCCTCCCCACTCGACTGCCTCCACTCACCCCACCTGTGTCCCGCCGCTCCGTCTTCCTGCCCAGCTGCTGAAGTGGCAGCTGCAAAGCCTGCATGAGGCTGTGGGGGCCCTGGGCCCCTAATTAGCCTTTAGTCAGGTAGCACCACACATGGCCCCTAGGGTCTTGGCTCTGGACCCTCCTCATCCTGGTCCAACGGCAGTGCAGACTGGTCCTCCTTGTGCCTTTGCTTCCTCTTCCCCTCAGGTCATCCTGCTGCCTCCCCGCTGCACCTCCAGCACGCAGGCCAGATCCTGCCCTGACACTCCCCTGCAGATGTCCACTGACTCCACCCTCATCACCTTCAGGTCTTGCCTCTCGGGCCCCTGGCAAAGCAGGCCCTCGTGTTTGTCTTGTTTCCTGTCGGTCTCCCTTGGAGTGTTAGTACCTTGAGTGCTCATCTCCTGAGCTCACCTCTGGGACACAGCTTGGTCCCACCAGCTCACTGTGGCCATGGTCCCCGACTGTGTGGGCATCCTGGGGGAGAGGGCGGTGGGACATAGCCACTGTGGGAGTGGGCAGCCTGTGGCCTGAGAGGGACAGCCACAGCTGGAGGTGGCAGGTCTCTCTAGGAGCAGAGTTGGGGGCAGCAGTTGAGACCCTCTGCCCCTAAAGCCTCACAGCATCTTGGAGGCATCCCTTGGAGAGCTGGGCTGGGTGGGTGAGTGTGGGGAATGTGGAGATAGCGAGGTACTGAGCTCTCTGTGTGTGTTTGAACAGCCGATGGCCGAGGTCAGGGAGGGGTTGTGTGCCCCCGCTCCCCGCCTACCTCCTCTCCTTCCAGCTGCAACCCAAGCCCCCTGAGTTGGCTGCTCCAGCCTGCAATTCTCCAGCACTTAAAGCAAAAATAAATCTCTGTCAGCAGCTGGCATTCTGGGTGGTAGCAGTCACGCCACCCCCTGCCCCGACCCTGTGCCTCTGGGCTCTTGGTTCCAGGCCAAGCTGGGCCAGGGTGCCAAGGGGAGCTGGCTTCATCCGGCCTCTTTCCAGAACCAGAGGTGCCTCTCTGGGTCACTGTCACTGGGAGGGCAGAGGAGGATGGATGCTGGTGACTCCTGTGGGAGCTGGGATCTGGGGGCAGGTGGGGGCTCAGAGGTGGGATTTCCCAGAGGCCTGGGCCATGACCTTGTGGAGGCAGGGTGTGGGCAGGGCCCTGGAGCCCCTCTCACATGACATCCTTGGAATGGGCCCCTGGATCTCGCTTTCCTTGCTGGGCTCTCTTTCTGTTCTCAAAGAGCCCTGGAGGTCTCCGATGGGTGAGTTTTAGTGACACAGGCCTCGAGGAGCTCAGAATTCAGCATTATTCATTCTTCTGACAATTAAGTCTCCAGCAAGCATCATTGCTATGCCCTGTGCCTGGGGCTGGGGCCTGGGAACTGATGTCTCAGCTGGGGGGATAATGAAACAAGTGAACAGACACTTAAGGAAGCATAGACTTTGTCATATTCTTCTGCTAATTATCACAGCTTTTTATGACAAGAGTGTTACATGCTCATAGTAAAGCATCAGACAATTTTAAGGATAGAAATGAATTTCTTTTTCTCAAACTTTGTCTTCCCCGCACCCCTACCACGAAGCTACATGTACTTGAGGTGACTGTCATTAGAGAACTTTCTGGGTTGTCCGAGTGCTTCACCAGTACATGTTGGCAGCGCCCTGTGTCTCTCTCCCCATCCCCATTTCCATGTTTCTCATCTTCCATCCCTGCTGTCCATGCTAGTGCCCCAGGCCTCATCCCCTGGGGCTTCATCCTATCTCCTTTGATGGTGTTGGCTTGAGGGCTGTCGGAGCCTTGGGACCATGGAATCTTAGCTGTGGAATCTAGGGATGCACAGCCACCCAAGTTCCCAGGCAGTGGGTTCTGAGTTGTGGCCTCTTTGGGATAGAGAACCTGGAATTGCAGAATTGGTGTATCTTGGCCCTGGGAGGTGTATTGGATCTTTGCTGGGGTACCTCCTTCCTCAGCCCCCTCGGGCAGCAGTTGGAGAATCCAGATCTGGCTCCAGGTTCAGAAATTCTGGTTCCAGGGGCGCAGGGTGGAGCCCTGGTTTAGCACCCGTGGGTAGGTCACCCTGCTGCAGTCAGACCTGGGCTGTCCATGCCGTCTGGGTCTCAGGGACCGTGTGGCTCAGCATGGACAAATGCAAGGCTGAGGCCGGTGTGGTGTCTGACCCTGAAGGGGAAGCGCTAGCCAGGTTGCTCCTCTGAGGCTCTGGGGGTGGTGGGAGGCCGGGGAAATAGGCCTCTGCTGGGGACGGTCACCCTCAATCCACCACTGAGCTTCCTGCTGGGTGCCACCATCACTCCTGTTACCTGGTTTGGAGCAATCAGGATGGTCCCTGCCTGGCCCCACTGAGGGCCCCTGGAAAGGGTCTGAGAGGCTGAGTTGAGAGGACCGCCCGGGTGCTCACCCCGAGCCTCAGCAGTCCTCTTGTGAAGTGGATGTGAGCGTCACGCCTCCGTCTGGGAATCTGTTTTCTTATCCCCCTTCCGCTCCAGCTCTGCAGCCAGGGCAGCCAGGGCAGCCTCCTCGCTCCCTGCCCCCAGCCCCTCTGCCATGCAATGCAGGCCGGAGGCTAACTGTGCCCATCACCTTGGCCCGCTGTGCCTCAAGCTGTCAGCAGCACCTGCCTGGCCAGGGTGGCCAAGTCCCCCCCAACCCCCACCCCGGCTCCAGGAGCCTTCAGGACCATTGGAGTGGATGCCTTCAAAAGTCCTTGGGGGCAGCCACAGAATGGCCGGTCCCTTCCCTGGGGGCTTCATAGCTGCGGAGACCCCAGCCACCCTCTTTCTTTCCTCTGCTGGCCCTGCTAGCTATAGCCTCAGGGCACTTCTTAGCTGTGGAATCTAGGGATGCACAGCCACCCAAGTTCCCAGGCAGTGGGTTCTGAGTTGTGGCCTCTTTGGGACAGAGAACCTGGAATTGCAGAATTGGTGTATCTTGGCCCTGGGAGGTGTATTGGATCTTTGCTGGGGTACCTCCTTCCTCAGCCCCCTCGGCAGCAGTTGGAGAATCCAGATCTGGCTCCAGGTTCAGAAATTCTGGTTCCAGGGGCACAGGGTGGAGCCCTGGCTTAGCACCCGTGGGTAGGTCACCCTGCTGCAGTCAGACCTGGGCTGTCCATGCCTTCTGGGTCTCAGGGACCGTGTGGCTCAGCATGGACAAATGCAAGGCTGAGGCCGGTGTGGTGTCTGACCCTGAAGGGGAAGCGCTGGCCAGGTTGCTCCTCTGAGGCTCTGGGGGTGGTGGGAGGCCGGGGAAATAGGCCTCTGCTGGGGACGGTCACCCTCAATCCACCACTGAGCTTCCTGCTGGGTGCCACCATCACTCCTGTTACCTGGTTTGGAGCAATCAGGATGGTCCCTGCCTGGCCCCACTGAGGGCCCCTGGAAAGGGTCTGAGAGGCTGAGTTGAGAGGACCGCCCGGGTGCTCACCCCGAGCCTCAGCAGTCCTCTTGTGAAGTGGATGTGAGCGTCACGCCTCCGTCTGGGAATCTGTTTTCTTATCCCCCTTCCGCTCCAGCTCTGCAGCCAGGGCAGCCAGGGCAGCCTCCTCGCTCCCTGCCCCCAGCCCCTCTGCCATGCAATGCAGGCCGGAGGCTAACTGTGCCCATCACCTTGGCCCGCTGTGCCTCAAGCTGTCAGCAGCACCTGCCTGGCCAGGGTGGCCAAGTCCCCCCCAACCCCCACCCCGGCTCCAGGAGCCTTCAGGACCATTGGAGTGGATGCCTTCAAAAGTCCTTGGGGGCAGCCACAGAATGGCCGGTCCCTTCCCTGGGGGCTTCATAGCTGCAGAGACCCCAGCCACCCTCTTTCTTTCCTCTGCTGGCCCTGCTAGCTATAGCCTCAGGGCACCTGTGGGCTTTGTCCCAACCCTGCGGCAGATGCCCTGACCCTGAGGCCACAGAGCGAGGTGGCCAAGCTCTGGGTCCTGTCCTGACCCAGCTGCCCTCCTGGTGGGCCTCAGATCAGACACTGGTGGGGGCGGTGGGGGAGCAGCAGCCCTGGGAGCTGCGACCTGAGCCTATGGTCTCAGGCTGCTCATCTGGGAACTGGGAACATGAGGGCAAGTGGTTGAACAAATCTGCACAGCTGACATGTCTGCACTGCCCTGTGTGGGGCTGCCGTCCTGCGTGGGGCTAGGTTCCAAGGGGAAAATGGAAGTGGGATGGTGGGCAGCAGGTGGAGACTGTACTACTTTCTTCCATAACAAGTCAAGACAGACTGGGGGGCTTAAAACAGAGCAGGCTATTGTCTCTCAGCTGCAGGGCCAGAGTCTGAATTCAAGACTTTGGCAGAGTCGCTTCCTCCTTGAGGCCTCCTGGGGTTCCTTGGCTGGCAGACGTGTCCCTGCCATGAGTCTTCACATGGCCTTCTGTTCCCCAAGTCTTCTCTCCTCTCTAGAGGACACTTGTCACTGGATTTAGGGCCATTTCCCCCTGATGACTCAGTGGTAAAGAACCCGCCTATCAATGAAGGAGACGTAAGAGACATGGGTTTGATCCCTAGGTTGGGAAGATCCCCTGGAGGAGGGCATGGCTACCTACTCCAGTATTCTTGCATGGAGAATCCTGTGGACAGAGGAGCTTGGCGAGCTACAGTCCATGGGGTCACACAAAGTCGGACATCGCTGAAGTGACTTAGCGTGTATGATCCAGGATGATCTCATCTCCAGATCCCGTGCTTAATTATATCTGAAAAGACTCTTTACCTAAATGAACTCACATTCACAGGTATGGGGTGAACACGTAGTTTGGGAGAGCCATCACTCAACCTGGGTATGCTGCCCTGCATCCTGATTTTTTTTCTCCTTTAAGAAAAATATGTAGTTTTTAGCAATGTATCTTGGAGAGAGAAGCATATTCAGTATGCTTGGTTTGTACTACTTACCAGCTGTGTGTCCTTGGGAAGATTTCTTGACTGTTCTGTGTCTCTGCTCATCTGCAAGTGGAGGTATTGATGGTCCTTCCCCTCATCAGACTGCTGGGAACTCTAAGAGGAAATGGACAGGAGAGGTGTCGTAGATGGCACCTTTGATCAGTACGTCCGTGAGCAGAATGGTTTTACAGTTGCCCGCATTGCGTGCATTGGGCTGGATTTCTGGTTTGTGCGCAGCCTCATCACCCCACATAACACTGCTATGATCACCTGGGTCCTGAGATCCCTGTGCCAGGACCATGCAAGCAAGAAGTCCGCATGTAGCCCTGCTGGGTCAGAGGGCCTGTTCCTTGGCAACTTTCGGAGCCACTAGCGATGTGCCCTCCAGGGTGGTCGCTGCCCTGCCCCTGGAGAAAGGATGAGACTCTGTCCTTGTCAGTGCCTCCATGGGCACCTTTCTTGTTTTAGAGCCGGTGGAGCTTTTCTTCCTGTTGAAATACCTTTCTGTGGTTCCCTTCCTGGCTACAGAAAGAGCAGGAGCTTTTCTCCTCAGAGCTCTTTAGAATCTGATGGAACATCAAAGTCCATCAAACTTTTCTCCAGATGTAAACACAAAGTCAGCTTTATTTATTTATTTAAATTTATTTTAATTGGAGGCTAATTACAATATTGCGGTGGTTTTTTGCCATACATTGACATGAATCGGCCCTGGGTGTACACGTGTTCCCCATCCTGAACCCCACCTCCCGCCTCCCTCCCCATCCCATCCCTCAGGGTCATCCCAGTGCACCAGCCCTGAGCACCCGTTTCGTGCATCAAACCTGGACTGGCGATCTATTTCTCATATGATAATTCATGTTTCAATGCTATTCTATCAAATCATCCCACCCTCGCCTTCTCCCACAGAGTCCAAAAGTCTGTTATTTACATCTGTGTCTCTTTTGCTGTCTCGCATATAGGATCATAGTTACCATCTTTCTAAATTCCATATATATGTATTAATATACTGTTTTGGTGTTTTTCTTCTGACTGACTTCACTCTGTATAATAGGCTCCAGTTTCATCCTCCTCATTAGAACTAATTCAAATCCATTCTTTTTAATAGCTGAGATCAGCTTAAAAAAAATCTGAATCTAAGCTGTTTGAGTTACTTATTTAACTAGACGCAGGACCCACCCCTCATCCTCAGACTTGGATAAACAAATCTGTATGACGTTTGCCCTGCTAAGGGCAATAGTTCAGAGCATTTCTTTTCACTCATAACAGTGTCCCACTGATTTTACAAAAATTTTGTACTACCTTTGAGATAGAACAGAAAGAATTATTTAATTTCTGACATATCTCAAGATGAAATCTATAAGATTTCAGGCAGGTATAATAAATTATTAAATGTGAAAGACACTCAGTTGTGTCCAACTCTTGCAACCTCATGGACTGTAGCATGCTAGGCTCCTCTGTCCATGGAATTCTCCAGGCCAGAATACTGGAGTGGGTAGCTGTTTCCTTCTCCAGGGTATCTTCCCAACCCAGGGGTCAAACCCAGGTATCCCACATTACAGGCAGATTCTTTATCATCTGAGCCACCAGGGAAGCCCTAAATTAGTGAATCTGAATTATAATTAATTTTTTTAACTTTTATTTTTTGGCCATATCATGCAACTTGAAGATATTACTTACCCAACCCTGGGCCATGGCAGTGAAAAGTGCCAAGTCCTAACCACTGGATCACCAGGGAAGTACCTGAATTATGTATTCCATGTCCCAATTTCTGATTACTTTTGATTCAGTGATTTTACCTTTGTGTTAAAAGTGGAAGGGATAGGTATATATATACTATATATAAAACTTTACATACATATATATAGCTTTATATATATAAAGCTACCAGTATACTCCTAACTTTTCACTCTTAAAACTACTTATTTAGAAGGATGTATATATGCCTGAATGGTTTCAGTAGAATCAGTACTAACGAACACAGCTTTAGGTAGGTTGGATAAAAACAACTAGTCTGCTATTATTACACAAACAGAATAAAGTATATTGGAGTTTAAAAACAGTGCATTTTTATCCAGAAAGCATATTTCTTCAGAGTTTTTCTCGAAGAAAGAGGTTAATTTTGAGAAAAATTCATGTGGCTGCAGACTTTAAAGAATGAAGAGATAGTTCAGAGGTGTTTCATTGGTGAACAGGGTATAGAAACTGAATTTATGTTTGTCTCTCTTTTCCTACTTTACAATGAGTTCTCATTATTATATCTACTAAATGAAATGTTTTTCTTTTTCTGAAAAGCTTACATCTAGTGCTTACCCTCAGATAGATTAGTTTTCACTGACTTGTGTGTCAAGATGTAATATATTCAGTTCACAAACACCTAGATTGAAAGAAAACTTGATTCAGTCAAAGACCTTGCTCAGTTCAGTCACTCAGTCATGTCTGACTCTTTGTGACCCCATGGACTGCAGTACACCAGGCCACCCTGTCCATCACCAACTCCCGGAGCTTGCTCAAACTCATGTCCATTGAGTCAATGATGCCATCCAACCATCTCATCCTCTGTCGTCCCCTTCTCCTCTTTCCCAGCATCAGGGTCTTTTCCAATGAGTTCTTCGCATCAGGTGGCCAGAGTATTGGAGTTTCAACTTCAGCATCAGTCCTTCCAATGAATACTCAAGTCTGATCTCCTTTAGAACAGACTGGTTGGATCTCCTTGCAGTCCAAGGGACTCTCAAGAGTCTTTTCCAACACCACAGTTCAAAAGCATCAGTTCTTTGGTGCTCAGCTTTCTTTATAGTCCAACTCTCACATCTGTATATGACTACCGGAAAAACCAGTAGCTTTGACTAGATGAACCTTTGTTGGCAAAGTAATGTCTCTGCTTTTTAATATGCTGTCTAGGTTGGTCATAGACCTTGCTAAGAGAAGAAAATGTAGGCTAATATCTTTGTAGAAAATGTCAGAGAGTAGCTTTGTGGCTTGAAGGTAGGGAAACACTTCTTAAAATCAATATGGAGAAAAACTGACAGATTTTATCACATTCAAATTAAATTTTTCTAGTCCATGAAGGGCAAGATGGACAAAGTTAGCAGATAAATGACATATTGGGAGAAGATATTTGCAATACCTAAGACCAGCTGGGAACTTACATCTTGAAATATAAGAAACTCCTGAAAATCCTTTAAAAAAAGACAAAAATTCCCAATTTGAAAAATGAGCAAAGGGAATAAGCAAGGGATTCACTGAATGTCAGGAAATCCTAAATGGCTGATGAGTGTATATGAAGAAAAGCTCAAAATCATCGATAATGAGAGAAATGCAAATTAAAGCAATAATAAGAAATCACTCCTCACCTATTACACTGCCAAAATCAAAAAAGATATAAATGCCAGGTACTATATGTAGGATGGAGAAGTTCAGGTACCCTTGGGCATTCCAGGTGGGAGTGTAGACCAGTTTAGCAATTCTCAGATGTAATCCAGCACCCTGATCATATGAGTTATGCACGCATAGTATAAACCCTGCTCTTGGATATTACCCACGTCCCCCCCAAAAAAATTCCCTCCAGAGGTCCACAGAACCATGGATGAGGATGTTTCAACCTGTGCTACTTGCAATAGTGGGGAACTGGAGTCCACCCCAGTGTCCCTCAGGGGCAGCTTGAGCAGCAAAACCTGGTACACTAATGAACACGATCGAGCTGCTACAAGCAGCCAGGTAGATGAGGGGTTCCCACACTCTGTGCACTTCATGGCATCCCTCAGAATCTTATTTTGTCACGTGCTTCTTGGCAAAAGAACAGGTTAATGGTTCTGTTTAGTAAGGATCAATAGTTAGACCCAAACGGCTTCATATATACTTGTGTCCTAACAACTTAAAAGTTCTTTGAAGAAATTAGTGCACAGAAGTAGGGAGAGAAAATAATTTCCTTCTTAAACAAGCATAATTACTAAGGGATGTGTGTGCCTGTTGGGTGTTGCACGACTTCAAAGATTAGGATCAGATTGAAAACCGCTGCCCTTATTTTTTCACTTTAATTTTCCTGCAGTACTTGTTTATCACCATGACTGCTTAATCACCACGATTTGCTGATCACTGTGACACAGGTTTGCAAAGATATGATGCTTTATCCTAGAAAAGAATCTAGCAAATCCAGTGTTAGAACCGTTGACTGCCCAGCAGTCAACAGTCAACTACTTACCAGTGCCCTTGGACACTGACAAAGGTTGAGGTGAGTATCCCTGTCTTTCCCTCCAAAAGTAAAAATACCCCACTGCACCCCTGTGGGCTCCCTGCACGTTTCCAGAGCACCTGGGTGCAGTTTGGGAACCAGAGAATACATATAACTATGAGTAAACTGTAAAAACTGCTGAATTAAAAAAAGTACTTCAAAACTAATGCCTAGGGAGTTTCCTGGTGGTCCAGGGATTGAGGCTCTTCGCTTTCACTGCCGACAGCGCGGATTCAGTCCCTGGGTCCTTTTCCCTGTGCCCCTAACTCAGCACCATGAGTGGACAGGGCTCCAGTACCTGAGAGAGACGAACCCACGTGGAGGTCCCAGGCTCCAGGCTCTCAGAGAGACAGATGGGAACAAGCCGGCCTAAGGATTAACCCTCTGGTCCAGGGGTTCTCCAAGGAGGGACAGGCTGGGTCTGCGCAGGGAGCATATTCGGATGGGAGGCGGGCGAGGTGGGGTTGGAGGGAGCGGTCGCCCAGGTGCGAAAAGCAGGCTGATGCCAAGGCAATGGCACCCCACTCCAGTACTCTTGCCTGGAAAATCCCATGGACGGAGGAGCCTGGTAGGCTGCAGTCCATGGGGTCGCTGAGGGTCGGACATGACTGAGCGACTTCACTTTCACTTTTCACTTTCATGCATTGGAGAAGGAAATGACAACCCACTCCAGTGTTTTTGCCTGGAGAATCCCAGGGATGGCGGAGCCTGGTGGACTGCCATCTTTGGGGTCGCACAGGGTTGGACACGACTGAAGCGACTTCGCAGCAGCAGCAGCAGCCGAGCTGCGGCGCGTCCCCACCTCGTTCACCCGCAGGTGGCGCCAGAGCGCCAGGCGGTGGGGCCAGGAGTTCGGCCGGGCGGGGCGAGGGGCGGGCCCGGCGTGTCTGCGCGTTGGAGCGCGGCGACAGTCCGGCCGCGGGAAGGACTGACGGAGCCGCGCGCCGCCGGATCCTCCGCGGCCATGGCCGAGCGCGCCGCTCGCCGCTGCTGCCTGGGCTGGGACTTCAGCACGCAGCAGGTATCGGCGCGGGCCCCGGGGCGGGCCGGGCGGGCTGGCGGGGACGCCGGCGCCCGGAACCCTGGGCCGCGCTGCGAGCGCTTCTCTCTCGGGCTTCCCCGGGGACCCGGCACCTCCGCCAGGCCCGTACCCCTGCTCCCCCAGAAAGGGGGCCCTCCACCCCCACTCCTTCAAGGGATCCGCGGGCACGCGGCGGGGAAATGCCCGGGAACCTCAAAGGCTCCCGCGCCGTCTTGAGCACAGGTTGCCGGGGACCCGAAGAAACTCAGCTACTTTAAACAGAGGGCCAGACAGACGAGGAGACACGCAGGCGGAGCCAGTGACCGGGAACCAGATCACCTCTTGAAGGTTTTTTTTTTTTTTTTTAAGTGAAATGGGCACGATGTAGACCTGAACTTTGTTCCGCACTTGGATGGCACCAGCGTGCCCAGGTCAGCGTGCCCAGGTCAGCATGCCCGACTGCGCTGCTCCCTGAGTCAGGCACGCAGCAAGCAGAGTCAAGATTTGCTTTCCAGTTTGGGATATCAAGGGGCTCCTTCTCCTTAACTTAGGACGTGGTCGCAGTTAAAGACAAACCCCTCTCCACAGATGAGTCAGCGGAGCAAGGCTGTGGTCTATCCCTGACCAGAGACAACTGGGGGGACCTTGGATCAGTCAGGTTGTCTTGCTAGGCCTGTTTCCCCACCTGTCCAGTAAAGGAGTTGTACTTTACTTACTGTCTAGTAAGGCAGTTGGAATCTGCTCCATTGGAACATGTATCTCTGGTCCTTGATCATGGCATTGGGAATAAACCGGGGACCTTGCCTGGTCTCAGAGCCCTGCAGGTGTGGACACCCCAGAGACATCTCCAAGCCCTGCCTCCCTCCCATTCCTTCTCCTCTAGGACTTTCTCAGACCTCCTTGCCTGGCACAGGAACCAGCTCATCTATGAACATCTAGAGGATTTTGGCTTTGGCTGTTTGGGAGGACAGAAATTCCCTGAGTGTTTCGGGGTGTTTCTGTTTAGCCTCCACTTCTTCATTTTACTAAGTCTTTGGGTATGTCGTCAGATGAGGCCTCTTACCCAGATAATTGCCACGATGCACCCCAGCCTCAAGGAGGTCTCCAGGCTGAACCACTTCTAGGGGGCTGGGCTTCACCTGGTGATGTTTCTATCCCCGGACCAGTATAGAAGCTGAGGAAAAGTCTGTCCGTTATTTTTAATATTTTGCCTTCCAGGTAAAAGTTGTTGCTGTTGATGCAGAGCTGAGTGTCTTCTATGAGGACAGTGTGCATTTTGACAGAGACCTTGTAGGATTTGGGTATGTACCTAGGGTGCCTGTGTGTGTGGGGGGGTGGTTTTGGGGTCCACCCTAAACCCTTTTTTTTGGCCCCACGGCATGCCTCTTGTGGGATGGTTGTTCCTTGACCAGGGATCGAACCTGTGCTTCTTGCAGTGCAAGCATGGAGTCCTAACCACTGGGCTGCCAAGGAATTCCAACTTTTATATTTATAAACCACACTATTCTGGTTTCCTCAGATTGCAAGAAGGGCGACCTTGACACATCATCCAACATCTTTATTTTGTGCCCAGAATGCACTCTCCTGCATTCTTTCTGAATTCTGCACGTGGCTTCATATATGTAGTAGGTATCAGTTGAGACTCAGTTTGTACTAAGCACTGTGCTGCATGCTGGGATTTGATGGTGAAGCAAAGAGTCATGGTTCTTGCTCTCAGTTCTTCAAGTTTAGTGGGGAAGATTGATATCAGGTAAAGACTGATTGATTAAAAAAAAGCACAAAAGAATGTTTTTTTTTTTTTTTTTATAAACTCAGAAAAGGCCTCTGACAGAAAGGATCTCAGTTCTTTAAGTACTTATTGTAAAGAAATGTGATCTAGATTTGGAAGAGTAGGTTCGAGAATGTTTCTAAGGAGGTAGTGCTTAAGCTAGGATCTGAATGAGTGGGGTTAGCCAGGTGATAGATGGTAGGGAGCTTCCCAGGCAGAAAGAATAGCATGTGCAAAGGCCCTGTGACAAGGAGCACTGCTCATTCATGGAACTGAAGAAGGCTGAGTGACTAGGGAGCAGAGAGGGTGGGTTGGGCCATATATGCCATGGAATGGAGTTTGTCTTTATCTTAAAAGCTATGGTTGCCCACTGTAGGGCTATAGGGATTGGGGGAGGGGACAGTGTGAGGCAGTTGTTTTTGTTTTTTAAAAAGATCTCTCTGGGTGCAGTGGGAAAGCAGATAGGATGTGGCCAAAGTACATGTTGGGAAACCACTGAAGAGGTTTTCCAAAGATTATCCGGATGAGAAATGATATTGATTGGAGAGAGCTGCGTGGTAAAATTGGCAGGTCTTGGTACAGAATTTATTATGAGATATGAGGGTGAGGCTTCTGGCTGGCCTCCGGGGTGGATAGTAGACTGTGAAAGAGAATTGGTTTCTGGAAAAGGATCATGATTTTAGATTTTTGTATTAGTTTGATAGGACTTCCAGAACAAAATCCCACAGACTGGGTGGTTTAAACAACAGACTTTTTAAAAAATTAAGTAATAATGTGGCTGCGTTGAGTCTCTGTGGCTGCGAGAAGGCTTCTCTAGTTGCGGGGAGCGGGGGTTGGTCTCTAGTTGCAGTGTGTGGCTCCTCGTTGGGCTGACTTCTCTTGTGGTGCACAGGTGCTAGAGGCCAGACCCAGTAGTTGGGATACATGGCTTAGTTGCCCCGAGGCATGTGGAATCTTCCTGGACCAAGGGTTGAAGCTGTGCCCCCTGCATTGGCACTGGATTCTTAATGACTGGACCACCAGGGCAATCCAAACAATAGACATTTATGCTCTTACTCTTCTGGAGCCTGGAAGTCCAAGTTCAAAGTGCTGGCAGGGTTGGTTTCCTCTGAGATCTTTCTCACTGCTTTCCAGATGGCTGCCTTCTTTGCGGCCTCTCACGTGGCCATCCTTCTGTGTGAGTGCACCCCTGGCATCTCCTGGTTATTTATACTCTTATCTTTTATAAGGACATCAACCATACTGGATTAGGGCCCACCCTAATTGTAACCTAATTACCTCTTTAAAGGTACTATCTCCAAACAGTCACATTGTAAGGTACTGGGGCTTAGGACACGGTGAACTTTGAAGGATACAATTCAGTTGATAACCATTGTGGATCTGTAGATTTTGAGGTGGCTTGGAGTGGTCCTGGTGGAAGTGTCCCTCCATGTCTATTTCAGATAGCACTTCCTCCCTGAAGCCTTCCCTTCTGGCCTCTCCGTCTCACTGCCCATCACTTTGTGTTGCCATCTGTTTCTTCCCCAGCTGATGTGTCTCCTTTGAGCCCAGGTTGGAGGCTATCTTGCTTTCGTATTTTATATTACTACAGGCCACCCCTCTTAGAGTTTTGGTAGTTTGTATCTTTCAAGGAATTGATCTATTTCATCTAGCCTATCAGATTTGTGGCCATAGAATTGTTCCTAATATCCTCTATTGTCTTCTGATGTCTGTGAGATCAGTAGTGAAGACCTTTCTCTCATTTCTGATGTTGGTAATTTACATCTTCTCTCTCTCTTTTTTTCTTGATTAGCTTGACTAGAGGTTTATCAGTTGACCTTTCCATAGGATCAGCTTTTGGTTTCTTTTATTTTTCTCTTTTCATTTTCGTTGACTCCGTCCATGGGATTTTCCAGGCAAGAGCACTGGAGTGGGGTGCCATCACCTTCTCTGACTGTGGTCTAATTTTTATTAAATTTATTATTTCTTCTCTTCTGCATGGATTATTGTCGCCATATTTGAGTTTTTGTTTTTCAATGTCGTTGGATATCTCAGTCTCTCTTTCTGTTGCTTCTTGACTTTGGCTCATCGTTTAAAAGGCCTCCTCACTCCAGAATTAGGAAGTGGACTTGGAAGGGCTTCTCATCCAACCCCAAGCTTTCCCAACCCTTTTATGACCACCGCTCCAAGTGACAGCCTTGCAGGGTGAACGCCTTATATTTAGGAGACTTGTTCTTGCTGGTGCTTTCAGAGAACTGCCACCTCTGAGCCACACTGGGCAATTACCATGCCTTCTCTCTCCATCTTGCCCATCATCTTCCCTGTTCATTCTAGAGTTCCCCCACGAGCCTGGGGGTGGGGTGCTTCTCCTTCTGCTGGAGGGATCCAGGATCTGCCATTGCCGGGCCCCCACCTGAGGCTCTGTCCCACATTATCTCTTCTGCTTGTAGGACTCAGGGTGGAGTTCATGTTCACAAGGATGGCCTGACAGTGACCTCTCCGGTCCTGATGTGGGTCCAGGTAAGACAGGGATTCCTGTCCCTCTCTTGTCCCAGCCCATCTCACCAGCAGACTTGGAAATTTGCTCAGAAGCCTGAAGGTGGCAGCTCCTGAGAGCCCCTGTTGAAACCAGGTCCTCCTGGGCAAGTGGAATCTGCACGATCCAGGGCCAGAGGTATTAGCTGGTGTCAGGACTTCTGAGCTGAAGAGACTCACAGAGGGGCTTCCAGGTGCTGAAACCAGAGCAGCTGGAAAGCCCTGCCATCTTTAAAATGCCACAGAGCAGACCTTTCCCAAACATTCTACTTTCAGGCCCTGTGTCCTCCCTTGTACCCTGAGATCCAAACATGGCCCTTACACTCTCCTCTTAGCGCTCAGCCCCCAGGCCCTGCAACTCCAGGGGCAGGGGCCCTCAGCATGGCGACTTGTGACCTGCCCAGTCGGGTTAGATCCATCCCAAGCCAGGCCTGCCTGCTCAGGACCAGTGAGGAAGGAAGATGCCTGTTGCCAGACCTGGGTTACCTGTGAGGCCTCAGGACTAGGGTATGGATAGTGCAGGCAGCTGTGATAAGAGCTGAGGGTTCTCTCGTGGACCACCGGGGACCTGGGACCCTGGAACTAGGGGTCAGACGAAGGTAGCAACTGAATGTCCTCTGCCCACAGGTTTTTCAGTTCTCGGATGCTTAGCTGTGCTGCATGGCGTGGGGGATCTAGTTCCCTGACTGGGATTGAACCCAGGGCCCCCTGCACTGGGAGCTCAGAGTCTTAGCCACTGGACCACCAGCAAAGTCTCTGGAGCCTTGTTCTGGTGGGAGCTTCAACTTTGCTCTTTGCTTCTCCATTGCAGTGAAGTCATATCAGTAATATGGTGGACTGAAAATGCAGATGAAAGAAACAAAAATTTGAGCCACCTGGTTTTGGTTCTTCCTGAATACTTGCATGCATGCTCAGTTCTGTCCGACTCTTTGCGACCCCGTGGACGGTAGCCCACCAGGCTCCCCTGTCCATGGAATTTCCCAGGCAAGAATACTGGAGTGGGTTGCCATTTCCTCCTCCAGGGGATCTTTTCAACTCAAAGGATTGAACCGGCATCTCCTGCATTGACAAGGGGATTCTTTACTGCTGAGCCACCTGAGAAGCCCTTCGGAATGTTTGGAAGTCACCAGTTGGAGAGGCAAAATTTGAGGATTGTGACTGGGATTGAACCCAGGGCCCCCTGCACTGGGAGCTCAGAGTCTTAGCCACTGGACCACCAGCAAAGTCTCTGGAGCCTTGTTCTGGTGGGAGCTTCAACTTTGCTCTTTGCTTCTCCATTGCAGTGAAGTCATATCAGTAATATGGTGGACTGAAAATGCAGATGAAAGAAACAAAAATTTGAGCCACCTGGTTTTGGTTCTTCCTGAATACTTGCATGCATGCTCAGTTCTGTCCGACTCTTTGCGACCCCGTGGACGGTAGCCCACCAGGCTCCCCTGTCCATGGAATTTCCCAGGCAAGAATACTGGAGTGGGTTGCCATTTCCTCCTCCAGGGGATCTTTTCAACTCAAAGGATTGAACCGGCATCTCCTGCATTGACAAGGGGATTCTTTACTGCTGAGCCACCTGAGAAGCCCTTCGGAATGTTTGGAAGTCACCAGTTGGAGAGGCAAAATTTGAGGATTGCTGGTTTCTGATTCCATTTCTTTAAAATATTTTTAGCATAGCTCACCTTTTTATCTGGTTGATGCCTACTCATTTAATTGATGTACTCTAGTGCTTCCAAACCCTGAGTCATCAGTTCCTTCTTTATCTCCACTGACAGGGCAGGCACTTAACATCCAGGCTTGTGCATTAGCCTGGTTCCACGGTTCAGGACAGTCATGGTGGGCTCTGTGTTTCTTCTCAGGCTTTGGATATCATCTTGGAGAAGATGAAGGCTTCGGGCTTTGACTTCTCTCAAGTCCTCGCCTTGTCTGGGGCAGGCCAGGTTTGTTTGCTGCAGCCTCTGTTCACAGCATGAGGGGCGTCTGTCTTGGGCGGTGGTGTGGGTGCTGAGGTGTTGGCTCCTTCTTGAGGGTGCACCTTCTTGAGGGTCACTGTGCATGTTTCGTTGCAGTGAAAATCCCTATAGCTGTTTCGCCTTGGAGGGTGAAACACAGGATTTGAGACAGTTCGTACAGTTAAATGTTGTACAGAAGAGGATGCTGGCTGAGGAGGAGCTGGAGCCAGGTCCTCCAAGGGGATGGAGGAAGCATTTGACATGAATTTATTATGACTGTTTGAGGGCACACAATGGCTCTTCTCTTTTCCGGAAGTAAAAATAAAGTCAGAAGTCATGCTAATAACTATAGCAGTGTAGTAATGACAAAGAACATTGAACGCCTAGTGTATGCCAGGTGCGGTGCTGACCATTTTACATGCGCTAACTTAGTCTTCATAGCAGTCGAACCAGGAGGTATCATGCAGTGGTTAGCACAGGGGGCTCCAGGTTTGATCCCTAGCTCTGCCCCCAGCAAGCAGTGACCTGGGGCACATTGTCCAGCTTTCTGGTACCTCCATACTCTAATCTGCTGTGAGGTCAATGTGAATGTTAAATAGATAGGACACTGCAAACCCCCCTCCCCCCCAGTTTTAGCTATTGTTTTTGTTATCATTGCCATTTACATGGGGGAATGGAGGCACCAAGAGGTAATGTCACTTTCGAAGGTCACCCAGCTGCTCGGAGGGGGAGTGAGGATTCCAGTCCAGTGTTATCCTCTGTCACTCTGCCCCATGCTGGTTTAGCGTGTCTTCACATCCTCATTAGAGAGCGCTCACCAGCTCTTCTGAAGGTGCCTCTTCCTCTGACCTAACAGAAGCGTATTGATTGTGTCCTTGTTCCACTAAACAGAGTCCCTGGTGGTCTTGGCTGCCTCCCTCACCTGGACACCCTCTCCCTCCCACACGCCCCCGCTGCCCCCTTGGCTAGGTGTCCCAGGAGCGCCTCAAGCTTGCCATTTCTCTGACTGAGCGCTCCATCATGCCCCAGGTGCCCTCCTTCAGTGCCCTTTCTCAGGTAGTTGTCCCTCTCCACCTGGGGCCACAACCCAAGTGTCAGCCTCGATTCCCCCGTCCTCCTGCCCCACATTCCAGGGGGCCCCCGAATCCTGCTCATTTCTCCCTGACTGTTGAATCTGCCACCTCTTCTCCAGCGCCACCTCTGTGGCCCCAGGCCTGGTACCCTCTGTGTTTCTCTGGGCCGCTGTCCCACCTCCCTGCCTCCAGCCTACCTTCTCCAGGACTCTCACAAGCCCTTTCTTCCATTTGACTCTGCCCATCCAGAGCTCTCACCAGCCCAAGATAAAACCCATCTGAGGGGTAGGCTGCCACCTCCCCATCCAGTCCCTTCCCCCACCCCAACCTCAAGTTCCTTCCCCGCACATGCCAGCCGCTCTCAACCGCAGTTACTCTCTTCGTGGCGCACCCCTGCACCCAACTCTGGGACCCTTTCCTAGTTACCGCATCTACTTCTATGTGTGCATACCCTGAGATGGCTAGACTCCTTCCCGGCATTTCCACAGCCCTGACACTGCACTTCATAGGGTTTTCTTGGCGGTGTCCACATTGTAGCACGTGGGATCTTTTGTTGCAGTGCAAACTCTCTAGCTGTGGCCCGTGGGCTTAGTTGCTCCGTGGTATGTGGGATCGCAGTTCTCTGACCAGGGATCGAACCCATGTCCCCTCATTCCACAGTGGATTTTTAACCACTGGACCACCAGGGAAATCCCTTAATAGAGTTTTGTAATTGTCCACTTGTGTCTTTTCCCCTGACTAAACTCCAGTATCCTTTAGAATAGGGACGGTACTACCCTAGTCATCTGTCCCATCCTGGCGTGATCTAGGTGATCAGTTAGTGTTTGTTGACTGAATAGTGGTAAATGAATAAATGAGTGTCAGATAACATTCTAAGCAATATATTTAAATAGAGTTTTACAAAGACACCAAAATCTAGACCAATAATTGTTTGTTCCTCCATGTTTTGAGGTGGACAGGGCAGAGTTCCTCCTCATATTATAGAAATGAAAGCCAAGTCTCATAAAGATGATGAGCTCTGTGACTTAGAAGTACCGGGGCGGACTCGGAGTCCAGTTCTTGGGCGTGTAGTCTGGGATCCTTCCGGTCTCCAGGAAGCTGATACGGGCTTGGGTTTTCCCTTGGCAGCAACATGGAAGCGTGTACTGGAAGACTGGGGCCAGCCAGGTGCTGACAAGCCTGTCACCGGACCTTCCGTTGCATGAGCAGCTACAGGTGACTATGGTCGGGCTGTGGGAGGCTGAGAAACTTCTACGGGAGGTGGTAGGGAAGAAGGGCTCCCAGCCCTGTAGGTCCTGGAGCCTAGGGCTTTGGGGCATCGTCAGGGGTGTGGGAAGATGGCTGAGCAACAGTCCTGTGAGCACGGTCTGCCATGCACATCCCTGTGGTCGGAACAAAGGCTTGGGTGCTCACAGCCCTCATCATGTGGGTCCCTCGCAGTCCAGCAAGACTCTGGCAAGCTCCCTGCTCAGAAAACTAGGGGACCTAGTGCCCCCAGCGGTGCTGGTAATGCAGGCTCAGAAAACTAGGGGACCTAGGGCCCCCCAGCGGTGCTGGTAATGCAGGCTCAGAAAACTAGGGGACCTAGTGCCCCCAGCGGTGCTGGTAATGCAGGCTCTGGCTTCTCCCCCCACCCCACCAGCTCCACATGCCTGGGCCAGCCTGCCCTTGGGTACAGCCCTGGCCCTCCGCCACCCCCTTCCTATCTCTCCTGTCACCTGTGGTGCTCAAGTACGCTCACCAGAACCTTCTACCTTGAGCTTTCTGGAGAAAGACCCCCCCGCCCCACCCAGGCCAGACCAAGGTTTGGACATGAATGGCTTACCCACGGGTCTTCCAAGGTCCTGTCCAGGGAAGAGACGTCCACGTCATCCCTGCTGTGCTGGGCAGTGTGGCCGCCGGTGCCAGGGTAGCCCCCAGGGTCTGCAGGCGGAGCTCACACCTGTGCTCCTTCTTTCCAGGCCTGTTTCTCCATCAGCGACTGCCCGGTGTGGATGGACTCCAGCACCGCAGCCCAGTGCCGCCAGCTGGAGGCCGCCGTGGGCGGGGCCCAGGCTCTCAGCCGCCTCACCGGCTCCCGCGCTTATGAGGTGGGAGTGCCTGCCGTGATCTGGGGACAGGGGCTGGTCTAGGAGGAAGACCTGATTGCCGGCCGTGGTCCCTTCTCCCTGGGGGCCTGGGGGGACACGCTGGTGACCTGCCCCTGTGGGTCTCCTGGGAGGCCATGTGGCTGCTGCCCCGTGGAGCCAGGCCCGGGCGCTCTGACCCGTGGTTCTGAGCTAGGCCCTCTGCGCTGCCCGTCCAGTGGGGGCAGGCCTGCTGCTGCGCCCAGGTCAGAGCTCTGCTGTGTCTGTGGCTGATGATGACACCTCGATCTCAGCCTCTCTAACTTGGAGATACAAAGAGCAGTTACATTTTGGGTAGTTTTGAAGCCAAAAGGAGTCACTGCTTACAGGCACTTGGTGCAGCTCCTGGGAAAGTTAAAAAAAAAAAAATTGAGGACCTCTTTCCTGTTGGTGTCCCACCCCCTCCCACGGGGTGGCTGCTGTTGCCTCAGCCAGGATCATGCCACCCCCACTGGGGCAGAGGCTCGGGGGATAAGACCGACCCTATTTGGGCCACCTGTGGTAGGAAGGATGTGGGTTAGGGAAATACGTGAGTCCCCTGCATGGGTGCCTCGGTCAGAACAGACATCCTGCCACATGAGAAGCCAGATTATTACTAAGGGTGTTCAACAGACATCAGACATTTCCAGATTTCAGAAACCTTCTTAAGCTCTTATTCAGAGCCTGCTATGCTAACTCTGTCAGGACTTTGTGGAGTTGATCATTCTCCATAGGATATGGTTTCTAAGCATTTGCACTCTTTTTCCAGCGATTTACAGGAAACCAGATTGCAAAGATTTACCAGCAGAACCCCGAGGCCTACTCACACACAGAGGTTGGTTAAACATTCCTCTTTGATCACAAGTCAGGGTCAAATTCTTTCTATAATTTTGCATAAATATACATCTCATGCACATGGGCTAAAAACATTGATGAGCAGACATTAAAAATGATATGTATTCAATTTGCTTTTATTCTCATTGTCAGGCTTTTTCCAAAGAAGAGGGAAAGAACGGAATTATAGGAAAGAAAAGTCAGGGACTCTGCTGACCAGAAGGGTAGAGGTCAGGGTCAGAGTGGGAGCAGGGGCCTGCTGTCTTCCGGGGACCACTTGGGTAGAACTGGGTGCCCTTCATCCCTGTCTCCTCAATTTCCTGGGCTTCCCTGGTGGGTCAGGCAGTAAAGAATCTGCCTGCTCACCAGCTCCACATGCCTGGGCCAGCCTGCCCTTGGGTACAGCCCTGGCCCTCCGCCACCCCCTTCCTATCTCTCCTGTCACCTGTGGTGCTCAAGTACGCTCACCAGAACCTTCTACCTTGAGCTTTCTGGAGAAAGACCCCCCCGCCCCACCCAGGCCAGACCAAGGTTTGGACATGAATGGCTTACCCACGGGTCTTCCAAGGTCCTGTCCAGGGAAGAGACGTCCACGTCATCCCTGCTGTGCTGGGCAGTGTGGCCGCCGGTGCCAGGGTAGCCCCCAGGGTCTGCAGGCGGAGCTCACACCTGTGCTCCTTCTTTCCAGGCCTGTTTCTCCATCAGCGACTGCCCGGTGTGGATGGACTCCAGCACCGCAGCCCAGTGCCGCCAGCTGGAGGCCGCCGTGGGCGGGGCCCAGGCTCTCAGCCGCCTCACCGGCTCCCGCGCTTATGAGGTGGGAGTGCCTGCCGTGATCTGGGGACAGGGGCTGGTCTAGGAGGAAGACCTGATTGCCGGCCGTGGTCCCTTCTCCCTGGGGGCCTGGGGGGACACGCTGGTGACCTGCCCCTGTGGGTCTCCTGGGAGGCCATGTGGCTGCTGCCCCGTGGAGCCAGGCCCGGGCGCTCTGACCCGTGGTTCTGAGCTAGGCCCTCTGCGCTGCCCGTCCAGTGGGGGCAGGCCTGCTGCTGCGCCCAGGTCAGAGCTCTGCTGTGTCTGTGGCTGATGATGACACCTCGATCTCAGCCTCTCTAACTTGGAGATACAAAGAGCAGTTACATTTTGGGTAGTTTTGAAGCCAAAAGGAGTCACTGCTTACAGGCACTTGGTGCAGCTCCTGGGAAAGTTAAAAAAAAAAAAATTGAGGACCTCTTTCCTGTTGGTGTCCCACCCCCTCCCACGGGGTGGCTGCTGTTGCCTCAGCCAGGATCATGCCACCCCCACTGGGGCAGAGGCTCGGGGGATAAGACCGACCCTATTTGGGCCACCTGTGGTAGGAAGGATGTGGGTTAGGGAAATACGTGAGTCCCCTGCATGGGTGCCTCGGTCAGAACAGACATCCTGCCACATGAGAAGCCAGATTATTACTAAGGGTGTTCAACAGACATCAGACATTTCCAGATTTCAGAAACCTTCTTAAGCTCTTATTCAGAGCCTGCTATGCTAACTCTGTCAGGACTTTGTGGAGTTGATCATTCTCCATAGGATATGGTTTCTAAGCATTTGCACTCTTTTTCCAGCGATTTACAGGAAACCAGATTGCAAAGATTTACCAGCAGAACCCCGAGGCCTACTCACACACAGAGGTTGGTTAAACATTCCTCTTTGATCACAAGTCAGGGTCAAATTCTTTCTATAATTTTGCATAAATATACATCTCATGCACATGGGCTAAAAACATTGATGAGCAGACATTAAAAATGATATGTATTCAATTTGCTTTTATTCTCATTGTCAGGCTTTTTCCAAAGAAGAGGGAAAGAACGGAATTATAGGAAAGAAAAGTCAGGGACTCTGCTGACCAGAAGGGTAGAGGTCAGGGTCAGAGTGGGAGCAGGGGCCTGCTGTCTTCCGGGGACCACTTGGGTAGAACTGGGTGCCCTTCATCCCTGTCTCCTCAATTTCCTGGGCTTCCCTGGTGGGTCAGGCAGTAAAGAATCTGCCTGCAATGCAGGAGACCTGGGTTCGATCCCTGAATCAGGAAGATCCCCTGGAGAAGGAAATGACAACCCATTCCAGTATTCTTGCCTGGAGAATCCCATGGACAGAGGAGCCTGGTGGGCTATAGTCCATGGGGTTGCATAGGACTCGACTGAGTGACTAACACTTTTACTTTGGGGCTCAGTATCCTATCATTGATGCAGGATGCCTAACAGGCGCTTGATAGGTGTGGAATCTCTGTTTTCTTAGGAAGTTTGTAAAGCTGGACCAGTGTGTCTCTAACTGTGGCTCTTCAACCAGAACCTGTATCCCAGGAACCCAGGTTCCATTCCTTGAGTCACAGTTGCCAAAAGCTGGAACTTAATGCCACCTGAGAAGCAGCTCAACGGCCTGGCTAGTGAGACTCATCTCTATGTAATTAGCTTGTGTTAAACCATACTGCTTTTTTAATCTTAACATGCAGTTTACTATTTAGTGAGTCAAGGTTCCAGATTATTCTTCAGTGTTAGCGATTAATGAAGGTTTTGAGTGGAGGGCATGATGAAACTTCTCCAGAGTCTGTGTGTAGAGCAAAGGTGGTCCGATTGTGAACAGGAGGTGATGGCGTTCTCTCTGCTGGTCCGAGTGCCTGTGATTCCATGTGGAAGCACAGACCCTCAGGGTGACATCTGAAATCAATTATCAGTTCCTCCCAGTCATGTTTGGGGTCTCTGGCTCCAAAGGGGATGGCTTTCACTTCTACTCATTCTGAACCCCTGAAACTGTCTTGGTTGGTTCTGGATTCTGTGGCCATACATCTACTTCCTCTGTGCATAGAAGCCATGGAAATGGAGGAAGGGATCAGGGCACCACTCTCCCCGGTGTATGGGTTCCGGTGAAAACTGCCTTCCCTCCAGTGGCTTCATACGGTTTTGCTGTTGTTGTTTGGCTGCACTGCGAGGCTTGTGGGATCCTTAGTTCCCTGACCAGGGATTGAACCCAGGCCCCCAGCAGGGAAAGCCTGGAATCCTTACCACTAGACCACCAGGGAACGCCTTTTTCCCCCTTGTCATTGTTGAACCTGGCTGTTCTGTGACTTGTCAGAAACCGCGGAGCGAGGGGCGGTGACCCCCTTTCCACCGCTTGGTGTCCTGGCCACTCCAAATGCCCTGCGAAACTGAGGCATCCCCCGTCCTCTCACGGCTGGGGCATCTTGCTTAAAGTTTCTACTTCCCTCCCCAGCTTAACACTCTTGTCCTGTTGTGTGAGTGTCATAAGTAGCCGGTTGTTCATGAAAGTGAGTCATAAATCTCACGGGCTGTTTCTCTTTTGCAGAGAATTTCCTTGGTCAGTAGTTTCGCTGCTTCTCTCTTCCTTGGGTCTTACTCCCCTGTTGACTACAGTGATGGTGAGTCTTCAGAGTCCAGCGCTGGGCCTGTCCAGCAGGTGCAGCAGCAGGAACCTTACCCAGTCTTCCATCCCTACTGTCTGTTGCCAAGAAGGGAGGGTATTAGTTATCTTTTGCGGGTAACAAATGACCCCAGTGCTTTGCAGCTGAGGGCCATTGATGCTTATTATCTCACAGAGTATCTGAAAGTCAGGAATCAGGGAGTGGCTTGACTGGATGCTTCTGGCTCTGGGTCTCTGAGGAAGTGGCTGTCAAGCTGGCCTCCAGCATTGAGGTCACCTAAAGGCTTGACTCGGAGAAGGCAATGGCACCCCACTCCAGTACTCTTGCCTGGAAAATCACATGGATGGAGGAGCCTGGTAGGCTGCAGTCCATGGGGTCGCTAAGTCAGATGTGACTGAGAAACTTCACTTTCACCTTTCACTTTCATGCATTGGAGAAGGAAATGGCAACCCACTCCAGTGTTCTTGCTTTGAGAATCCCAGGGACAGGGGAGCCTGGTGGGCTGCCGTCTATGGGGTCTTGCAGAGTCGGACACGACTGAAGTGACTTAGCAATAGCAAAGGCTTGACTGAGGTTGGAGGATCTTCTTCCCAGGCCACACCTGTGGCTGTTGGCTGGAGGCCTCAATTCCTTGTCCTAACCCCCCCAACACCACCATATGGGAGCTAGATTTCACCCCAAGGGAAGGGAAAGAGAGACAGCAGCCCAGAAGCTGCAGAGTCTTCTACATGCTAATCTTGGGAGTGACGTAGATCACTCTCCCCCTGTCCCTGGGCACACAGACCTCCGGGTACCAGAAGAAGGGACCACACGTGGTGTGAACACTAGGACTGGGGGATGAACAGGCACCGTCTTGTAGCCTGGCTCCCTCAGGAGTTATATTTTGAAGTCCTTGTTCACATTTGGAGAACTCAGGAGAGTGATGAGCTTCTGGAATCAAAGCCCTGACAAAAATAAATGCAGATGATGCCAGTGAGGAAGGAGAGCTGGGAGGAGCTTGCTGGAGGAGCTCTGGGTTGAGGCTAGAGCGGAAGGAGGGACCAAGGAGGGAGGAGGAGGCAGAGCAAGAGCCCAGGCCTGGAACAGTGGCCTCAGGAGACCCCGGGACACTCCCAGTCTCTGGGGGTTCTGCTGAAGGGTGTGAGTGCCGTTGTGTGCCAGACACTAGGAGAGAGAGTAAAGTGATGAAGGAGTGGTCCCCAAGCTTTGCTCACAATCTGGAGAAGTGAAGCTTCCTCCCGCATAGGAGCCCAGCTCCTTGGAGCTCAGGCCAGCAGAGTGCCACACACGGAGCGGCCTGTTCCCACCAATGTTCTCCGCACTCAGCCGGGCTGCTGAGCGCTGCCGGAGAAAGTTCCATCGCTGCTCTGGACTTTACTGAGCCTCACCCTCAGCTGGGCCTCCACCCATTCCCCTCACTGTCACCTTAGAAGTCACCTACTAATTTACCAGTTGTCTAAGCATCTCACATGGGGACAGGGCTCCAGCAGCACCCAGCCCGCTGGGCTGCCTCCTCCTGGGCCCCAGGAGGAGGGCCATCCACCTGTGCTCTGGATGCCCCCCACTCTCCATTCTCAGGAGAAGTAGATTATTTTAGGGAAGTTTTAGCTGATCACCAGGGCTTCCCTTTGGCTCAGATGGTATAGAATCTGCCTGCAGTGCAGGAGACTGACTGGGTTTGACCCCTGGGTCAGGAAGATCCCTTGGAGAATGGTATGGCTCCTCACTGCAGTATTCTTGCCTGGACAAATCTATGGACAGAGGAGCCTGGCAGGCTACAGTCCCTGGGGTCGCAAAGAGTCAGACACGACAGAGTGACTTTCACGCACACATAGCTCATCTTAGTGATGAATATGAGGAAGGTTGGAGGCATCTGAGAGCTTCCCTTGAAAAGTTAGATGCGATTGAGAAATCCCACATTGGTGCCAGGGCTGCCTCAGAGCCTTGAACCCCAGAGGACACTCAGAGCCATCCTAGATGCTGCTGCTGGGAGCTGCCTGCCCTGGCCAGGTCTTAGAGGACCAGAGGCCCACTGCAGAGGGACCCAGATCCATTGTATACATTCTATCCGGGAAGAGCTC